>MU181923.1:226137-255591 GCA_016904865.1 Pissodes strobi | reverse complement strand
GCAATTTATTCAGCACTTTTCGTTCTCTTACCGATAACTCAGTACTGTTTGTAAGGGGGTCGTAATGTTCATTCTCGAACTTGCAAAACTTGGAGTTGTGGAACTGATATGGGAGTTGCCGGCTGAATAATGCATGTTTCTACATTTAATTCTTTTGACAAGCTAGGGAATGGGTCGGTTATATTGACAGCAGATTTTATTGTTCGATCTGATATTATTCGAATTTTAGGAGGTATCAATGAACCTTGTTGCCATCTGGCTCCACGATGTGATGAAGTACTCGGTACAGCATCACTGATACTCCAAGCAGGTTGAATCCCAGAAGCACATGGTACGACGGTGGTATTGAAAACAGCTGGGGAAACAGGTCGCAACCCAATCTCAACGGAGATAGATCTTTCTTCCTGAAAAGAAATAAACAATAATTCTGAATATTTTGTTTCCAATGATTGTAGTGATATGTAGTTTTCTATTACGCTTGGTGACTTAAAAAGATAAGGGATTAAATTTTGAATCGCATTTTCTTAGTAGATATTTACATTATATCGTAATCTACCCTCCAAATTTCATCTTTCTAAGTGAAACGGTTTGGACTCAGCGAAAATGGGTAGTTTTCACTCTCAAATAATAGGTGAGATTGTGTTGGAAAAAAATGCACTTTTAGTGCCAAATATGTTTTTACCCTGCTTACCAAAAATAACACACCATATGGACCATTTTTTAATTTTTTTTCTTATATCAGGCTCCAAAAAATTATTACTATTTTTTAATGTCTAGGTGTCATTGGTTAAAAGTTTTAGGGAATTTCTTTTATGAACTAGAATTGTGATAGATTTGACTTTAAATATGTTAATTTACTATCTTATAGACCTATAAATAAAATAATATCGACCTACCACTTTTGTGTATATTTTATGCTGTTAAATTTTGAACATTGCATTACAATATGAAACACCATGTATCAATTAGATTTAGCGATTAAAAACAAACTTTATTTACCTTGTTAAGTCTTGGAACAGCACATGGCTTTAAACGGACAATACAATGAGATGTTTTCTCAAAACATTCTTCGGAAAAATGTTTCGAACACAGCATACTAGAATTTGTAGGTTGCCAATCTCTTCTATTTACAAAATTCACCCAAGCTTCTCGATGGATTGAATTTTGTGGAAACGTAAAAATCAATATTTCCTTTAATATAATGCTAGTTGTAAATTTCAAAGGGAAAAATAAGAAGAGAGGGAGCAAAAATTTTAAAACCCTAATTAATTTTTAATTTGTCAATAAATATTTAAAATCATATGTGTACACATTTAACATGCTTTACCTATAAGGGATACCCTTTTTTCGGTTTGTACATTTCATTTCAGGCACAGTATTTTATTGTTTTCCAAATATTATAGCACAATAATCCGGTCCTGAATTATGTTTACACTTACCTATGATATGTAATTCCAGCTGATATTTTTTATCAACATGTTGTTAGAACTGTCCAAATGTTTTTCAAACTCCACAAAAATAGTCTTTAAAATTAAAACGGCATGTAAAACACAAACAACTAACTTGACAATATTTGTCACATTGGCGTATTAGGTTTGTTCTAGCAGCGATTTCAAACGGTTCTATACCATCCGGAGTTTGCGCATAACGATATAAGCGACGCTTAGTTAGTTAGTTATTTATCAAAAAATATCAAAATACGGCCAAGTAAAGATGAAAAGCTCAAAAATATTGATAAGTTAAATTTGTCAAACGCCCTTGAATAAGCAAAATTAGTTTGGCTAGCACGAAAAACCTACATTTTGATAATTTTAGGCAGTTTATTGTCAAATTTTCTGCATTTACGCTACCAAAAGGTTGGTTTCCTATCCGAAGTTTTTCGCAAGAAGGTGAAAGTTGGACTATTTTCAAAATTTAATATGCACCTGGCCCATACATTAATTGGGCGATTGCTATTAATTATAACCAAAATATTGAAACCTAATTACCAAACACTATTTTAAAGAACTTGATATGGATTATGTGTTCTTAGGAAAATTCCAAACAGACCCTCTTGAAGATAGATTTCGTAAATATAGGCAAATGGCAGGTGGTCATTATCATATTTCTGTGCGACAGTTATATGAGACAGAGAAGAGACTTATAATTCAATGTATATTAACACTTCAGTCTCGCAGTTTTATCCCTATTATTGTTATTAAGTTCTATGAGCTACCTGATTATGATCCAGATGAAAATTGCTCTTAACAAGACTTTTCCCAAATTAAAACATGAATTTCTCAAATTTTAATAAATGATGATCACTTTCGGCATATCAAAGGAATTAATTACATATTTAGGTGGTTATTGCTGCTATATTACGTTAAAAAAACTAAAATGTGACAGCTGTGAACAAAAAATTGGGCTATGGCGGGCAATTTATTGTTGAGGACAATTTTGATCTTATTAATAAATTAGATCGTGGAGGACTTTCCTTTCCCAAAGACAAGGTATAAAAGTTGTATAATTTTTTTTTGTTGTTGTGGCACACACACTAAAGGGATGGCGCTCGACGCGAGGTGTGCGTGCGAAGATGTTGATTGACACGGTTCTTGAATAGTTGCAGGTTGTAATTAGGGGGAAACAGATGTCCTGGGAGTGAGTTCCAGAGTGATGCAGTGCCCCAGACAAAAGAGTTCTTGTAAAGCGATGTTCTAGGTGTTTCCAGTTGTACGACGAACTAGTGCGCTCTTGCTGTCTGTCGTGACTGTTTGACAGGCGTTGCAAGGGGCGGGATGAGGCGGGCCAAATCCTGGGAACATCTGTCGCGAAAGTATCTGTAAGACAGGAACATCTCGGCCACATGTCTGCTGTGTTTCAGACTATCCAGATCCTGGGTCAACAAATGGCATTATAAGCCGTGCGCTTTGAGGGGCAAGCTAACCAAGGGGGGCCGTGAAGGATTTTATACAACTTTGCCGTTTAAAATCGTTTTTAAACGGATTTTAGACGATAAAAAAGCATATTTTAACTTAAACGAATCGTCCAGCTGCCCGAATATAAGTTTATAACCAAAAGCATTTTTCGGGAAAATGAAAGTCGACTACGTTTTGCGCAATACCTTCTATATCCAAATATACACTCTCGGAATCAGTATCACCCATATTAATATTTATTTTCACTGAAACCGAACATATGGCACAAAATGGGATGCCAATAATGAAGTTGCCAAAGTCGAAATTGCAACACTTAACAAGCGCTGTTACCATGACATCGACTGATAACTTTGAATTTTAATTTATGAAAACGCTTCTGGTATTTTATGATAAATTGAATATAGATATGCAAATAAACTATTTGAGTGGTCCGTCGTAAATTAAGTTTTGGACACTGTACGTCCGATATGAACTTCGGTAATGAAACCTGTTAACTAAACCATTCGTCTAACGCTTGCAGTTTCGTTAGAGTGTTTATATTGAACTAGTATTATTCACAATGACTATAATAGAGCTATTATAACTTTCTCTCTATAACTGGAAGTAATCAAAATATAGGAGTTGCAGTTAAGACGCACCATATATCAAAGAATATAACTCGTACGAGCTTTCTGTTATGTACGTACAAATCAAAATCTCCGTTCCGTATTAAACTCGTATATTTTGAAACCGAACCTTCTCCGTAATTAGATACTTTACTATTTTGCATTAAAATTTCGGAGACAAAAAAATCGATTCTTGATCCATATATTATATTTTCTCGCAATTAAAATATCTATGGTTACTGAGATATTTCTCGAAACTTGAAAATCGGGTTTGGCTAATGGTTGGGCAAAAATTGCAATACGCATCCTTAAACTACGTAAGAGACGCATATTTTGAAATTTATAATTTTCTTCGTAATTTTCAATTTTTACAGTTATTAGGATATGTCTTATAACATGTATCACTATTAAAAATGCAGTCGACTTTTCGATAAAGAACCGATAGTATATTTTTTTATATTTTTTTCTTATTTAGCGTCTTTTGAGTATACCGGGTAAACGCCAGAATTTTTAAACCCTACTCGTGTTCGACGACCCCGAAATCTTTCGATCCCATAAGTTTGCATGTCTTAACTGGTACTTCTTCAAAGTACTCGTAGTAAAAATGTCTTGAGAAAAATATTACATTAAAATTTGCTGTTTTATTTCTACTTGCGCAGAAACTTACTGAAGACTAAGACGCAAGCCAATCACCATTTTAAATTAATTACAAACCATATTGGAGTAACGTATGCCGAACATAATTAGATAATCAACATTTTATTATCCTTGTGAATTGGTGTATGGCAAATTTTTAATCGCATATTACTGATTCTCTAAACTAAAAGTATAATCGATGTCCCTTCCCTACGATAAATCATTTACAAACAAAAATTTAATAATCTTTTGATATCACTCACAACGATAGGTCATGTGGCAAACCCACACCAATAAATCTTTTCTGGCACAACCTCCCCAATCGAATGAAGCTTTGGAAACATTTTAATGCGTATTTTTCTAAAGAAACGAACTGATGCTTCGATAGGAGAGCGACTGTGCGTTATTGCCAAACCTTTCATAATTGAATTAATATTTCATACGGCGTTATAGAAAGTAAGAAAAAAACTATGAATTAAAATAGCAGTTTATCCCAAAATTTTAACAATGTGCATTTCTATGTTTGCATCCGCGTATTAAGTGTTTAAATTAGACGCAGAAAAAGGAATTTATTTACGCATCACATTTAACTGCATAATCACGGTGCAGATGAATGTTTACGAGCTGTTCATCTTCGGGGTCCGAGAACTTTTAACAGTTATTGGGTCCTTGACGTTTTTTTATTTGTGAAAAGCTCGCTAGGGTTTCCGCCGCGTGTCGATAACTTGATTAAAATAAATATCGGGCTCTCAGTTTGCTGCAAATGGTTTGTATATTTGCGATACCTATTTATTTATCTGCTAGTAGATCTTACGCTATTTTTCGTCTCACCAGTTTTTTGTATTTTCGCGGCAAACAGAAATCAGAACTTTTGTGTACATACTATTTTCATCACTTTATTTGCTGGTGGTTATATCCCTTAACGCTAATATTTTAAAATACATCCGAAAATATAAAAAAATGAGTGTGCTTATTCATGTAGTCCACCACATATCAAAGGTGGAACCTCATCCCCACTAACCAAGACACGGATAATAGCCCACAAACTTGCACAGTGTATTAGGCCTATCACACCTAACTCTCTCCCCATATTTTGCTACATTTCTCCTGTTGAATATTAAAAAAGAATTGAGCGAGTCCGCTAGTCCTCGAGACACTGATGTGTAAACATATGTCGTATATCGACATCATGGACATGAAAATTTAATACCGCCCTAGCGGCTCGCTCTTTAGAAGGGCCACTTGAGTCGTTGCAATCGCGGCTGTTCTTTGCAGCCGTACTGGATCAGCTTGCTGTTCAATACGCATGGGTTATGATGTCACATCGGTTTACACATTTCCGTCCCATTTGCCAGATTTACCCTCATATACCGCCGCGTCAGAAGTTACACATAAAACATGTTTTTTTGAATACTGCATAGGTTTTTATAAATAATATAATTTCGTATTTTATGCGAATTCGCTGACACGAATGGTAGAATATTCTATACGTTTTTATTTCATGTAAATTCGCTGGCACGAATGATAGAACATACTAGTCAATAAATCATGGCCCGTTCAACGATCGATTCATGTCAGAGAATGGTAAGCGACTTCGGCGCTGCTAACCTGGAAGAGACGAAGATTAAAGATGGATACTTCATGCATGGTTTGAATTATGGACGGGCCGGAAGAAACATTCACCTCGCCGTGTCACCGTGTCTTTGCCAACGCTACATCTGCCTTTCTACATTCAATCGTCTCGCCGCATCCCGGTTCATAGCGTTACGCATTCACCGTATCACATATTAATTTCGTAAAAGTTTCACTTCAAAAATTTTATTACTGCCCCTCATCTATTTCAATAATGACCATTTTTGTCGTTATATTTCCACAAAAAGTGTCATTAAGTCAGGAAAACAGTTATGAATGCAGTTCCTAAGAATTAATAATAGCAACATATTATTTGGCAACACAGTTTACCCTTATTATTTCCAAGGGTTGCGGGAGTATGCATGGATACAGATTAAAAGTCGTAAATCAAATATGTGCGGGAGCGACAAATGCCACGAAATAATATTGATGCAAAGGGGAATCTAACCAATTTTTAACAGTAAAAATTTTACTGCTCTTATCTCCTGAAGTCGCTATAGGGTTTGTTCGCCGCCTTATAGAATTTTATGATTATTTAATTTTATTAATATACACTGCAGTGTTTCTATAGGATCTATATAAAATGCAACCACAGAATTTCTGCTCCTAGCTACAGAGTGTCAAGTGAACAATTTATTTTTAGATTTACTTAGGTAACCTCTTTAAATTATAGTATTTGTGCACAATTTAGAGTTCAATGTTTTTCTTGGATGAGAAATCGAAATACATTCAGGCGTTTGCCGTACATACAGTGGCTGTATACAGGACAGTGACGACAATAGACCAGGGTCGCCATTTTGGAGCAAATTTTCTGAAAGGTTATATGGAAGTTTCGCGTTTTTTGCATTTTTTTAGCAAGAAGCTAACAAAATAAAGCGACTGAAGTATTATAATGGTAGGAATATGTTAACCGGACCCTTAGCTAACATAACTTTAACAATTTTCACGAAATTAACACGCAAAATAATTGAAAGTATTATACTAGCATTTGAAAATCCCGCATGTATAAGCGGCAAGGAACATGTTTCCGACTCTTTTTAAGCCTAGTACAGAAAGGGACAGAAACTCAACCGAAACTAGACACTTATCAGCTGAATTGACAATGTAAGTGGGGTTATGAGTCAAGATTGTGACAGATTGGTACGTAAATATAAATAAATATTTGTTTTTATTATTAATAACGTTTTAATGTGATAATCAGAATGGTCGTCTGTGTTTACAGTATGAAATTTTAGTACTTTCTCCATGATTTGTGGTATCTTTCAGCAAGGTGATGTTATAAATAGTAAGTGTAATTTTTAGGCACAGATTAGATTAACTCTTTGTTTTAGGTCCATATTTGAATTAGGAACCTTTCCAAAAAAATGTTTTGAGAGGCACATATGAGGCGGCGAAGCAGGTATCGAGTTTATACAGCAGTGGATGAATGGACACTTTTCTCTAAAGCAGGACAAGCAAAGCATAATTTAAAATGACTTCCATTACATGGAATTCTAAACTTTCAACAGAATTAATCAGTTTAAAATTAAAGCTGCTGCCATAAAATCATGTCTAGATTTAAGACTTGTTCATGTTTAAAACATCTTAGTTATTTATATTCAACACAAAGGATATAAAAGCTTATTTCAGCTTTGACCAGAGGGAAAAATCAGATTTAATAAGGATGCTATCAAAGAATGGATTCTGAATAATGAAAAATTCATTATGATTTTTATGGATGTTGACTACAAAGAGAAGTTCATTTCATGTAATGTTGGGAAATAAAGTACGTACCTACATTATTTGACAAACCTGTATTTCATCTAAAATAAATATATTCGTTTTACTCAACGTTGTTTGATTAACTTACTTCGATCTTTTCTTTCTTGTCGACAAAGGTTTAAGCTAAACGGTAACAATAAAAAAATCTTAAATAAAATATACATATATTACCTAATATATTTAAAACAATACAAAACAGGAATACATCTCTGGTTATTGACAAAAGCTAAATAATGAACCTTAAACAAGGAAAAAACTGTAGTTTCTCGACTTAAAATTTTTAATACAAATAAGTTTTTTCAAGGATTTACTAGCATATTTTTGCATTAATTTACTTTTTTTCTTGCTAACTATTTTTTATTGAAATACTACATTTCTACTAATTATTTTTTGACTCATATTATGGCAAGGTTCTGTGATAACTGTACTATCAATTCTCCATTTCTGAAAAAAAAAAATATGTGCATAGTAAAAAAGCCAATCTATTATCGACTATTCAGTTTGCTCGGAAGAAAGCCTCGATATGGAATTTGAAGATTTCAAGGCAAATTTACGCTTTGTAGAAGCCTTTCTTTCCACGTTGGGTTTGGAAAATATAGTTGGGATAGCATTTGGCTTTAACTTCTTATGTCATCTTATTTCCTCCCACATGCCTGGTGCAAAATGAACCTGCAAGAAAAGATAATCCGATAGTACATTGTAATGTAATTTGTAATTACATTAAGCAAATTGAGGTATGACATTTGACGAACATGTTACTTAGACTGTGTTGTACGATGCTGGCTAAGCTCGAGTCAGCTAAACCAAGACTGGTGGTTGAAGAATCCCATTTAAAATACATTGCAGAAGAAATGATCTAGTTTGACAGCAATGTATAAAGGATCCACCAGTCGTAGTTCAAATAATTGTTGTACTTTCAGGACTAAAATGGTTCATTTAATCCTATGGGACTAAAGTACATTTCCATTGTGATCGTGATCACAAAGTTAATGACACTGAAAACTTGTTTACTTATACTGTAACTAAGTGTTTCAAAGTCGAATAATACAATATTCAACTGGTGAAGAAAAGCCTAATATACAGTCGGACTTGCCGCTGATGCAGTTTAACGGCTGAACGGCAGAGGGGTAAAACCCTACAAAAACAGGTGGCGGCGAAGGCCGTCAATAGCAGTAGTTTTGATTTTAACTGTTTTGATAGGGGCTGAGCGGAATAAACTTTTTTATCGCATTCTTTTCGAAACTTATTATCCGTGCTGTTGACTTATAACCTTGTACATCAAAAACGGCATGCACCTGCAATCTACCACATTCATATAAATACAAAGAGTTAGAATATAACAACAGTCTTTGGTGGGATAAAACGAGACCCGTAAAACAATCACCCTTCAACTCATGCCCACGTTTTTTTTTTAATTACTACATTTAGGATTTTTATGTATTGGTGGGCCTGTAAAAGGCCTGCAGGGTATGTAAAAGCCTACTTCTGACAAAATCTTATAGATACTCTACTTTAAAATACCACTTTATTTACCTACCTTGGTACCTACGAAAGCAGCAAAACTACACATTGAAACGTAATAAAACTTTAATGTCTAATTGGATATACCGAAAGTACACACCCATCTTTAATAACCAGCAAAAAAATACCAGGAAACGCATAAGATCGCTATAAATCACAAGAACTTATCCACAGCCACATACGAAAACAAACTAATTTGCAGCCAATCAGCGCGTTGACGAAACATTGTCGTCACTGCCCTGTATAAGCCACTGTAGCCGTACATTGTAGAAGGCGCCATCTACGGTGCTGTGCAGACATTTAAAATGCCATAACAAAAATAATAAGAATATGAAAAAAGGATAAAAGCTAAGGTAAAAATAAGAAATACCGTGTGCTTCAGACAACATGACGGGAGTGAAAACTTAAATCGAGATTCATATTACGACATGATATGGATTAGTATTATAAAATACAATAATTATTTTATGTGTTCTATATTCACAAAGTAATTTTTTTATACGGAAGTTCAAAATATCGCCAATTAGGCAATTTCAATCGTATCGATTCGATTTTTTGGTATATTGCACTCTTAACCCCTCTCTTTAATGTACGAAAGTTTTTTTTATACGAATGTGTTCCAGTATGGTGACATGTCGTGTCAAAACTCAAAATAACGGAAAGTTTAAATGCAGCTAGCTCACCCTATAAACAGGCACTGTCATTTGCAATAAATAAATTAATTTTCTAACAAAATTAAATAAAAACTTTAATTTTTGTTCCTAGAAATTCACATTTTTCCCAAAAAGTCGATTTTCTCCATTTTTCTCTTTTAGAGAGTTTTTCTCCAAGAAAGTTGCTATCAAACTGTCGTATCAATTTTTTTCGATCCTCGTCATTTTTAAAACGACCCAATGTGCTTAAATAATGTCAGAAATAAAAACTTATTGAATGATATTAATTAAATCTGAATTGTTTCCTCTGATGGAAGCTCTTTAATGGCCTTTTATGTTATCCCATCACTACTAGTAGTATTATCTCTCAGGATTGCTATTGATTCTTTTATTTCATCTGGCTTACGATTATCTGCGGAACATGGTTTTCCATCGATTTATAGCTATTTTGTTCTGGTAACCCAGGAATCCCTTGAAGTATTAGTGGATGCGTTCTCGCAAAACTGTTCTTGGAATTAATCCGTAAACAATTCCAATTCCCCTTCGCTAATGGATAACTGACGTCTCGAGCCAAAGCTATTGTGTCTTCACTTCGTCAAGACGGATGTAATTTTAAATATGATTTTGCTTTCCACATGAAGAGATTTCACCCTGTCATCCCAGCTCTGGTCACGGATTACCTTTTTTGATATGTAAAGCTGACTTAATTCCGCATATTTGGACAATCCTAAACACCAATGGCCCTACCGATAACAATGGAATTCGCCTCATCATTTTCTTAGATTCTTGTAATGGAAATAATTGACGGGATAATTTTCTGAATCTGTCTCTGCAGGGTTTGCATTTTTGATATAATGCCTCATATATTTTCACAATTTGCGGCAATTCAATTTCCAGATAAATTGAGATATAGTTTTATTGTTTTTATTGGCCTACTTTAACATGGTAGCATTGACTGTATTTGAGAACAGTACCTCAATAATTGCCAGGGTGTTCGGCATCGCAATGTTTTTATATTTTAGGCATTTAGATCAAATATTAGTCAATGAACGGTTTGACATTTCGCCTGAGAGTATAGCCATATAACCGGTGACGTTATGTGAGATTAGATTTTGTACCCTGGCATTCTACTTTGTATCGATTTGTGTGGCGTCCGAAAGCAATGTTTGATTGTTAAATAAAATCTTAAACTGTTGGAAGCATCATTTATCTTCTAGTATTGTTGGCAACTTTTTTTGATAGTTGCGCACTTACCCCTCCATCACAAGTGTTAGAATTGAAAGTATTTGTTGGATCAGTATTGTTTGAAACTCGCAGTGTTTAGCGATTGATGGACGGACTTTCTCATTGCTTACGTACCTGTGTGAAGCCTTGAGTGTCAACTATGTTCTCAGAATTTACATTATTAGGTTTAAAGTTGTTCGTTCGTCCCCGTGTGGAAGGAAGGAATCCTCCTCCATATCTTTGTCTAACTCAGAATATGACTTGTTGACTAATATCAACATGCACTGATTCTATCTTCAGTAGTAGAGTCTGAATCTTCTCTTAAAATTCTTGCACTTATCTTTGTTAATCGCCCAATCTTTTTTCTTAGTCTATTTTACTCTACTGAATTGGTTTCTGGAGTTTCTAATATTCTTCATTGAATTTTCTTAATCTAACTGTGGCAGTCTCGCATTAATTATCTGTTTTCTGTACTTAGCTGCATTTTATAAAATAGTAATTATCTACGCTAGTAAGGTATTGTGTATTCTACGCGCGACAACCACCTCGTTCGAGGGGGCAGATGTCAATAACAATGCTTTCGGCGACCATATTCTGTGGAAATGTAGCCCCCTCACTGGTATTGTAGTGTGGGGTATTGGGGGTAGGAGGATAGTGTAACGAAAGAGAAACAACAACAGACTTATAATATACTAACAGTAAACGTAGATGCATTTAGCTTTAGATACTAATATTTAAAAATGTTAAAAATGACCGAAGAAGAAGACAATATTAAGGAGCAATATTTTATGGTAAAGATTATGTTGAAAGAGACCTGGATTAGTTTCCTCCCCTTCGACCGGTTAGGTGTGACGAGCCTAAAGTGGTGGGTAAATCAGCTTATTGGAGTGGTAGACGTTTCTCCTGCGCTCCTTCTATCTAGGATATTGAAGTATAATACAAAAGATGCTTTTAAAAGATGTAATTTGCTGGAAAGAAATGGTTTTTACTGTGAAAGTTGTTAATTCAAAGCATTTTGATTTATAAATTTTATATATTCAGATGCTCTCTGTAAAGAAATGCATCAAAGTTAGAAACTTATTTCAGTTGCATAATTCAAGAAAGCGTTAGCATACTCCTCCAGTACGAGGAGTAGCTGAGGGATGTGGCTGTCTCTAATTCTCAGATTAAGCAATTGAAGCCTACGGTTGTTGAATTGTTGAAGATCTCCCACTGTCTATGACTTAGCTTTATTATCGATTTATTTTATGAAACACTATATACTTTTATTCTCAATAGATCTCCAAATGATTGGAATTTCGTCTTATTGACAACTTATCTAAGTACTTCTACTAACTATCATTAAAATGCTCATTGCATAATATACGGATAAATATTATTATACAAATGGAGGCAAAAAATAGTGAGGCGGGCATTTTTTGTCCTTCATTCAGTTACGTGAGTATTTATTATTTTTTCCTGTTCCAATGGCTTAATAATTATTTTTAAGGTTTAAGTATTGAATAACCCATATCAAGACATATACATCATTGTTTTATATGATAGCAGACCGTTATGAGAGAAAAATGTTTTGAACGTTAAGGATATTCTCGGTGTTCCAGATAAATGCTAGATCGCTTAGTTTGAATAAATTATGCCATAATATCACCGATAGATCGATACGTTTATTGTAACACTGTAACACGTAATAATTATCAGGAGCTTCTAGCACAATACAACTTGGCAATTACTTAATACTTTGCATTTTTCATAAGTTGAAAAGTGCTATCTCAGTTTCATATTTCAAAGTGGTTATACCCCATAATTTTGTGGTAATTTTCAACAATGTCGGGGATAACAGTAGAAGGGCATTATTATTATCAAGCAATGAAGATAGTCACAAACAATGGAGATCTAGCATGAACTAATTAATGATTGGGCAAGCTATAAAGCGCGAACGGGAAAGAACAAAGCTCTGCAATCTGCATCCATCAGGGAAACAATAATTACTGCACTGACATGGCAGTGGCGAGCATGTACATGGCATTCTGTTATACATGAAATCGCTAAATATCCTGTTTTAAAACAATTTACGGGGCTGCTGATGCAAAAGTTTACACTCATCATTATGAGGGTTTGCAGATCTTATATGCAAAAGTAAAAAATTGCTGAACTGGTGCATTTTATTGACACTCCATTTATACTAATTCACTATTCTAGCATGAAAAAGATTTATCTATAAATGAACTAATAATTTTTTTGAAATTATTTGCAAATGGTAAGAATGGGTCAGGTAGATTTCACCAAGTTGAAGTCTTTAGAAATATCGTGCAAATTGTAGTTTCAAGAGATTGTATCGAGCATTTTCACAGGCTGCTCTTTTGGGAGTTCTCGCAGAATGCAGGCGACGAAAGTGCTACGAGTCACTTTTTTCATCATTAAATCCAAAGCAAAAAGACCCTAAAAAGAATAATTGTGTAATAGAGATCATAAAAACACCCGACCAAACATCACTAATCCATATAGAGTGCTTTTCATCAATGTCTCTCTTCTTGTTATTTTTCGAATGAATCAAATTAGGAAATTGAAACTTGCGATCGAGAATGCCTACATAAATGTCAATTGACAAATAAAAAAATTCGAGATGGTCACTAGGCGATATTATGAAATAAAACGCTTGTTCTAGCATAAAATCTCGGACGGTTTGAAGTCTTCGGAGTTTACGCATAGCAATAAAAGCGACTCCGGATGGCTTCAAACCGTCCGAAATGTCCTGCTAGAACAAACCTATTACCATAAGAGGAAAGGGGTGGCTTGTGCTATGTTATTTTGAAGCTCTAAGCAAGTACTTTAAAATCCTAGATGCTAGGTCAGTATCTTCACTCAATGCAAAATGGCGGCTTTTTAATAAGGGAGAAACATCCTAAGCATTCAGTTCAGAAGATACTGGAAATGAAGGCTCTATACTTCTTGATATACAAAAAAACTGTCCGAACTTTCTCGACGGACAGGTCAATATTTGGCCAAACGCTTGTTATGCTTTAGCGTAAAACTAGAATAGAATCAGGCTTCATCTCAAATACTTGTTGTTGGCAATGAGACTTAACTATTCTTCAATGGTGATTGATCGCCTTGTCTTTAGAAAACACCTTAGGCAACTTGTAACTAAATTCACAAGAGTAGAATTTTTGGATATAATGACGCAAAGAATTTCGCGCATCCTGCCTACCTCAACAATAAATGTTTTAGCGACGAAAGTAAATTTTTTTAAAAGTCCATAGACAATAGCTTTATTATTGAAGCGACACAAGCCCACATGTTTTTCAAGAAACCCAGTATCCAGAAAAGATTAGTGTTGTCTGGACTAGAATGTTGAACAAAACTTACCAGGAGAATAATGGTATTTGGATTTGCTGAAAAATACCATCGATTACCTCATCATCGAAATCATGGAAGAGAATTAAATTGAGTTCGATGTGGAAATTGTATTTCAATAAAATGGAGCTACTCTACATTTCTCCAGAAATGTGTGTAACTTTTCAGATGCTAATATTCAGGGTCATTGGCCTGGTATTCGGGGTGGTAAGGAATCGCCAGCTCGGTCGCCCGATTTGAATCCTTTTGACTTCTTTTTATAGGAGTATTTGAAACACAGGGTGTTTGAGACAAATTTTAGTGTTACGTCAAAGTTTAAAAAATTTAATCTCTACCAAAATCTACATCACTGTATTTGAAAATATTCGTCGAAAAATCTCAGACAGGTTTTTTGTATATTTATAGGTACCGGATCTTAATTTCCAGCATATTTATAACTGCATGCGCAATATTTTTTTCTGAAAAATGCCGCCATTTTGAATTAAATGGAGGGATAATGATAAAGTGCTAGCTTAGGGCTTCAAAGTAATGTAGCATAAGCCACCCCTTTCAATACCAAATTTTATGAATTTTGTCACTTTGATATTAAAACGAAGCATTTATGTAATCATCACTCAATCACAAGTTTCAATTTCCTAATTTGATTCGTTCAAAAAATAATGGGAAGGGAACGTTAAAGAGCAGCACTGTATATCTTTATAAAAGAAATATTTTTATGTATCAGTCAAGTGATATTTTGCAAATATTAAATTGTAAAGACGAATATTATACATTAGTAAATAAGGATGTGTAGCCAAGTGTCATTCAAATAATGTAACTTCAGTTTCTTCTCAGATGAAATATATTTTTAAAATATTTTTAAAAAGTCTTTATAGCATAAACAATAATATTATATATTTATTATTCTAGTTATTATTTCTGACACAGATATCAACGTACCTGGTTGATTTTTAAAGATAAACAAACTTTGTTTTTGTTTTAAGTCCCTGATATTTTACTTGGGCCTTTGGTACATTGCCTGAATCATTCGTAATCTCAAAACGAGTAAAGTCAAACCCATTTTGCCCTACAACTACTTTGCTTCTAAATGTTTATATTTTCCTCAAATTGTTTTTAATTAGTACATAACAGTAAATAAAATAAAAATACAAACTTTATTTTAAAAAAGAGGGAACATACAATTTTCTAAACAAGTAAACTGTGTGATATTTGATAAAACAGACTTTTGGGTGCAGACCACCATAACATTTGCGGCATAATTTATTTTCGTATATATCTACCTTCTATGACTGCTCCTGAAAAAATGTCCTTCATATAAGGGCAAACAACTAAATCTCGACAAAATATCCACATGGTTCCAAACACGTTGAGAATCACCTCTGGAAGGATTAACCAATGCCATGTGGACGATAATGACAGTATCAAAGTGACCATTTCTGTGAGAAATTAAAATAAGGATCAGATAATATTAATATAATATGAATAGGTTTTTAGCCTTTATTTAGTGATGCCTGCTCTATTAATGGAGTGCGCTCATCACCTATAAATAAAACACTGGAAGAAGAATACTGCAATGAATTTCACTCGGTTTCCGGTATGTGTTATTCAGCTATACAAGGGATACTCTGAGATAGGTATGCAAACCACTAGTAGATAATAAAATTTTACGTATGAATGAAATTGCGATAAATTTGAGCTCTTAGTTAACTCGATATTCAAATATCCCTTGAAACCCCATTAAATTATTTTTACCTCATAGGACCTATCAACCAAGTTAAACGACAACATTCATATTTATCACGGTGAGCGGTCAGAACACAAATTGGTCGAAAGTTTTGGTAGAATTCTATCCTCTTTGTGAGAGGTTATAAATAAAATTCAATTCTAATTAACTAATTTTTTTTCAGTTTTTAATAATGACAAAATACTTACCCGCTTCAATTCCCGGTTCTTATATCTATTTCTAACACTCGACGCCGCTCTCAACAGGTAATCACTTTCACTTGACTAGGACGAGTACGACGCGGCTCGCGGCAGTCGATATAAAATCAGACGCGCCGCACTAGCTAGCGGTCATTTTCTATTTCACATGTACTAGCACAGATGCTGCCAAATATTTCTCGTATTGTATTTTATAAAATATGAAGTACCGACCTACTCGGACTGAGGTCATGGGATTTTGTAATGAGATACGGGATTATCATTATGAAACAATCAGTTGCTAAAATATTGAGATATGTATTTCAAAACCAGTGTTTATATACTCTCCATTTTAAGAATTATAACCAAGAGTTTAAACTGATGACTTGACAGGATTTCTGTAATATGCACCTCATGATTTTGCAATGAGAAATGGTATCCTTACTTTAAAATAAATGTTATTAAAGTAAATAAATAAGCTGAGGAATTCTTATTTTATTTTAAGACTTCTAGGATCTTTGAAATAAAGGCATGTTTTGAATTTAAGAGCATAATAGTTCTAACTAAACGTTTTTTTTTTAAACACATATTTCCTCATTTTAAGATTTTTTTGTGTGGACTGAACTGATCAACCTATTCATAGCGAGAAAGTGCATGTACATTTTAGGAGGTTTTAAGGAATTTTTTTTAGTTGCATGGTTTATATATCTACAGTAACTCTTTCACAACTGGTCTTTGGAATTCCAAATAGTCCAATTGGCCGTATCTATGTATTGAGCAAATAATGGGAAGTACCATTTCTTTCCTACACTGGTAAAACAATTTGAATGGCTCAAATGCGTACGCACTTGAATCAATTGCGCCATGCATTTGATATATGCCAAATGTATGGCTCAATTGATGCAAATTCAGGGCACATTTGGGATAAACGCCTCAAATTTCTTGTTCCAAAAGGGTATGTTCTGGTCATAAAAGCACAGTAATTTGTATGATTTTATGCCAAAGTGTCAACTCTGTCCATTATGATTTTTTAATAAAGCACTGCGAATTTGCGACAAAAGCACTGCGAACTTGCAACAAAAGTATTGTAAAATTGCTAAAAAACACTGCGAGTTTGCTACAAAAGCACGTCGAATTTGTGAAAAAAGTATTGCGAATTTGCGAAAAAGCACCGCGAATTTGCTACAAAAGCTCTGCGCATTTGCGAGAAAAGTACTGCGAATTTGCAAGAAAAAGCCACGTCGAATTTCTCCTAAAAGCATGCGAGTTTATCTGTACAGGACGATAAGTTATATGTACCCCTCAAAAACTATTTTACAGGAATTTTAAGGAAATTTTTTTAGTTGCATGGTTTATATATCTTCAGTAACTCTTTCGCAACTGGTCTTTGGAGTTCCAAATAGTCCAATTGGCCGTATCTATGTATTGAGCAAATAATGGGCAGTGCCATTTCTTTCCTACGCTGATAAAACAATTTGATTGGCTCAAATGCGTACGCACTTGAACCAATTGCGCCATGCATTTGATATATGCCCAATGCATGGCTCAATTGATGCAAATTCAGGGTACATTTGGGAGAAACGCCTAAAATTCCTTGTTCCAAAAGGGTATGTTCTTGTCATAAAAGCACAGCAATTTGTATGATTTTATGCCAAAGTTTCAACTCTGTCCATTATGGTTTTTTAATAAAGCACTGCGAATTTGCGACAAAAGCACTGCGAATTTGCAACAAAAGTATTGTAAATTTGCTAAAAAACACTGCGAGTTTACTACAAAAGCACTTCGAATTTGCGACAAAAGTATTGCGAATTTGCTACAAAGCACCGCGAATTTGCTACAAAAGCTCTGCGCATTTGCGACAAAAGTATTGCGAATTTGCAAGAAAAAGCCACGTCGAATGTCTCCTAAAAGCATGCGAGTTTATCTGTACAGGGCGATAAGTTATATGTACCCCTCAAAAACTATTTTACAACGTTTTAAGCCGACCAGCAAAAAAGTTTTTGGGTTGGTCCACATATAACTGATCGCCTTGTACAGACAAGCTCGCATGTTTTTAGGAGAAATTCGCCATGGCTTTATCTCACATCGCCCTATATACTTCTCAACAAGATACTCGATTTTAAAGTAACTTACCCAAATAGCACAAATCAATTATTATAACGTTAAAAAAGTGTTCATATCAAAAAGTCTTTGGAAAAATATATGACCTAAATATAATGTGGGTGTCGGTAGAATGTATAGAGATACACAGGAGGAATATCGAAATATAGTTTTATTAGTTTCTTTTCATGTAACAAAAATAACATTTTGACATTTTTATAAGGATAACTTACACTAAGTAAAAGACACTTGAGTTATTTAAAATAAACAAAAGCACTTATATGAAGTGAAATCTTTGAAAAGTGCTTTGTTGAAGGTAAAAAAAGTAATACTAATACGAACTTGGTAACAGCAAAAAAACATTAGCTATTGAAAATAAACAGAAGCACTTATGAACTGAAATGTTTGACAAAAAAGTGATCCTGTTGAAGGTACAAAAAAAATTAAAAGATCACTGTTTAGTACTTTTATATATACTCGTACTTGTCTAATACGAACTTGGCAAGCAGCGAAAGCACCGCATCTGCAACAAAAAGTTGCAATGCCAAACCAATTTTAAAACAAAAATTATCAACACTGATCCAGCTAATTTCTTCAGCATTGTTGGTAATTACATCAAGTTCTAAAGGTTTGATTTACCATCACCAATATTTCAGGCTTTGGATAGCTTTTGCCAAACTTTTTATCTCCCAGAATATTTTGTTCGAGAATGCCTGCTTCTTCTTTTTTTTGGTAATAATCGGTCAATGTTTTGTGCTGCAAGAAATCAAATCATAGTTTAGCCAAGGGCGGATCTGACAATAACCCAAACGGATAAGTTTAAACCAATAATAATAACTAAAAAATCATAATGTATTTTTTTTTAAATCGGCCCCTAATTTTAGCAACAAGACAAAGTATATATAAGCAATAAAGAGCCGGGCTCAAAATTTTCACGAAACTGTAACAAAATCCTAAGATTTTGATGTCAGAGACTAAGACTTTGCTACAAATGCATGCGCGTTTAGCCAATAAGCAGAAATGTTTTTGGAAACTTCCATCATGCCTAGCATATTGGTGAAGTGTAGAATTTGCCCGATTACATCATTGTCAAAAAACAATCGGAATGTAGCTACTGGCGATAGATTGTTACTATTGTTGCCATTATGAAAGGCTTGCTTCTTCTGAATCGCCATCTTCGAAATCGAAAATGATAACTAGCCACCTGCTGATACGTCTTGTAATTCTGATCCGGGCAAAGTATTCATCTCGACTGCATCTTTGTCCCCCAGATCTTCGTCACGGTCGCTATTTTCATTCGCATTTTCTGGTGGGTTAGTTTGGGTTAGCCCCTTAAAAAAACGGTTTGAATAAATGTTAGCTAAAGTATTGTTAGCATCAACAATATCTATTAATTTTTTGACTTTCATCAATTCTTGTGTTTTCTGATAAAATAATTTGCCGTACAATTTAAAAATGGAAAAAAAATTAAAACTATATGGAAAATTAGGTTGACCAATATGATGGCATAGAACTTTACACTTTGCAATGCGCCAAATTCATATTTTGGTTGACAATACAAAGTGGCAATTCTTTATTATGAAGCGGATGCTTGTATCTCTAAAAATTATGGTGCTTTGATAAAAAAAAATGCTGTACATTAATTTTCAATACTATTATTTGCTTCAGAGCACTTCTGTAATAATGTTCACACACCAATTCTTCAGTAACTTCTCACGAATATTAATTAATTAGACACATTACTGTTTCAACATTGTATTAGAATATGGTTAAAAGCATAAAAAGTTCTATGCAGTACATGTATACTTAGAAACCATATTAGCTTGCAAAGACCCATATTAGGTGCACAAGTCTTGATATAAATAATATACCCTTTCCGATAACTAACTACACGTCAAACAGCATCCCATACAGGGACAGAACCTTTTATGAACGCCACCATATTTAATGGCAAAGGCATTCTCAAAGAGTAACGAGTATTTTAGTATTTATATTGAATAAATAGTAATAACGCTTGCATTTTAATGCTGTGCCTAACAAGCTACAGAAAAATGGTATATAAATATTCGATCCATATGTTTCAGTTTAAAAATAAATGTTCTATTTATTAAAACAAATACTGACTGAATTTCGTTTTAGAATTTTAGCTAGTAAAAGAGGGAAATGAGCGAAGAAAATATCAAGCCCGCTATTCTAGTCCCCGCTTAAAACAGGCAATTGTCAATTTTGGTAATACTATTGCTATTGTAAATCAAGAAGGAAAAGAGTAAACATAATTTTTCTACAAACACTATTTAACGTAACATATTTACGTTTTAAAAATTTAATTTGGAGAGATCGGTTTTATAAGCTATATTTAGACGCAGTAAGTATTGAGTTGTAAGCTATGTCTATTCTTAATTGCTTCTAAAATAGTTTAATTTAATTTCTAAAATAAATATAGTAACGTGATAAAAAAGATTTTACCTTGTTCAAACAGATAGCCATAATTCAAACTAACCATACCAAAGTTTTGATGTATTCTGAATTCTATTAAGTACCAAAGCTGAGGTATTTCGGACCTTGATAAAAAAAAATATTTCCACAGATCATGGAGAAAAACTAATTTTTCCGAACAGTCAAATTCTTTAATATGAAGATCTATTTTTATACCAGAAATTTATAATTTTCATTTACCGTCTATGGCTCGTGTTGACTAATCTTTGTACACCACAAAGTTTTGATCAATGTAATGAAGATATTTCAGGGCGTGAGATTATTCGACAAAAAAAGAAAACAATTTCAATATATAAATAGTCAGAAATGTGTCATTATCTAAATTTTTTAAGTTTCATTTTTTTCTGGTATTTTATGTTTTTCTTCTGTATGTCTTGGGAAAAATTTGATAAACTGTTATCTTTAAAAATATTTGCAGCAAAATGACAAAATCTTCTGTTGCCGTATGCATTTTTTTGGATCACCTAATATTTTGTTTTTCGGATCATTTTTTGGAGCACCCTGTATGAATTATTTTATAACATCTATCTGTCCTTTTTTTAGCGTTTTAATCCACTGCATTAATTTTGTATCTGTCACCGTTTTCGATTTATTTGCAAAAACAGCTGTTGTTGCCAATTGAGGGTACAGAAAAGAGTGAAAAGCTTTTTTTACATGTAGAAATTATTTTAATAATTCCAAATCAAACGTTAAATCGGTGAAAATTCTTAATATTGAATTAAAACAAAAAACAAAGTTATAAAAACTATTAAAAATGTTCGCCCCATTCTAAAATGCAAGAATGAAGTATTCGTCTCATGGACTGATCTGTCAAATATTCCAGGAGTGCTACGAATGATGTCTCATAAAGCTGTGATGCTGTTTTTCAAATTCTCTTCTGTCTGGATTTGGGTCTGATTAACTAATGTTTTTCAGATACTTCAAAAAGTTGAAGTCGAGTCTATACAGGTCTGGCAATTTCGGGGGCCTAGCACAGGGAGTTTCTATTACCGAAATTTTTGATAATATTGTTCATATAGCCTTGCTGGCAAAAATGGTCCTGTCAAATAATTTCGACTAATACCGGCACACCGTATGGAGTTTTCCTTCAGCCCAAATATAATTATTGTGATTATTTACCTCCCACATACAGGGATGGCCAAAAGTCTGGAATAAAATTCATATATTTTGGACAAGGTTTCAAAAAACGCTGACATACAGTAACTGATTTTTAGTTTTTCACATTTTTCGGTTTTTTTCCCAACCCCATAGCCCTCAGTTGCATCAACTTTTTTTAATAGAAAGCTATGTCTTGTGGCGTCTCGATGAAAAGCTCATGAAAAATAGAATCCATCCCTACTAAGTACACAAGTTTTATGTTTGAAGTAACTAGGATTTTAGAGCCTTATAAAATAACTACTGTCGTGAGGAACTATTGGAAAAAATTAATAAAGAATTTGAGCCATTATTATTGTTGCTAAAGTAGGAAAGAAAGTAATTTGAACCATTATTATTGTTTCTAGAGCAAAAAATAAGGCAATTTTTCGTCTTTTTTTATCTACCAGGTTGTTCAGGCTTGCAACACTTTTTTTTCTCGAAGTCAAAAGTAAATATTTTTAATTAAAAGGAAACCTAGCCCCGGAGAGTCGTATTGCAAATGCCCGGCCCCGGTCGGTAGTGGGGTCGTTAGAGCGCCACCACTTCTGTCCAACCAAACTAAAAAAGCTCCGCTGGTGTTATGCAGGATGGCTAGGCCCACGTATTAAATTAACTAACTCAACCTTAACTTAACAAGAAAACTAGAAAATACAATCTGAAATTTAAGGAACAATATATTTGCTACTAAATTCTTTTCTTTAACACAGCAACAATTTATCTGGAGTAAAATGGCAAGTTAAAGACAAAAGAATGTCAAATGACTATTAAATATAACCTACAATTGCATACAATATGATGATTGTACGGAGACCAATGCTGTTGTTAATACTATACTAAACACTACAAACGGAAGTGATCACTTTGATGTTAACTAAGCTAATTACATCTAGGTATGCGTGCGCTAATAGCTGCACCGATTTTAAATGTTATAATGATAGTATGTAGCAATGAACGGGCACAATAATTAAATCAAATGCCTCGATAAATTAACAAAAATAATAAAATTAGAATAAAATTATTGAAAGCTTGGCTGTCAATGCTTGACTTATATTATAAAGAAAAAAGTTCACAGCGGTTATATTACTCGATAAATGAATGAAAAGAATAAAATTATTGAAACTATTTTAAAGCCTGTCAATGCTTGCTTTATACTAAATAGAGAGAAATTAAGAACGATTACCTCAAGAAGCGAAGAAGAAGCGGTCAGAAAAATAAATGAATAATGAAACTTGGCTCTTTTAAGACATCATCTATAGTGCCAAATTATTATAATTAATCACAAAAATAAAAAAAAGCAAGAGTTATAATTAAGACAAATGCTTCAGTATAATACCACTTAGATCCGGTCGAACTCTGGCGCCAGGCACCTGTTGGTACCGCTAGGGCACTGGCCCTCTGGACGAAACTAGTAGAGGACTCGCCAATTCAATTGGCTCTAGTGTAGCCTTGGACTAGAAGTAGCTCAGAAATTGAACTGTGTGCCCACTAATTAAAGTTATGGCCTTGTAATTGGACTGTGGCCCGCAAATTGAGGTAATATCCTGGTATTCGAAAGTTGTAGGCCTGGTAGAAAAAACTGCTTCTAGCCTACTAGTAAAAGTGGTAGCCTGGTGGTAAAATCCTGAAATAACCCAGCACGCATTAGACAAAGCCCCCTTACTTCAAATAAAAAAAAACTATAGCTTCCCCTTGCATAAATATATTTTCTTTATAAGACAAATTCCCCCAAAAGTTATCAATGAATTATCAATGATCATCAGCAAATAAAAGAAATACCGAGGTACAGACAACTTGAATATAACAAAGATAGATATGAGTCACCCCCTAAGTATGAACTTCTCCATATGATCAGAACTCAAGTTGCATTAAAATAAAAATTCAGATTTGAGAAAATGGGCTAGATAAGTACAAAAAGGTTAACACAGATAAAGCAATTAAATCATTAAGTTAGACACAAAAAACTGTAGCAATATTTACCTCGATCGTGTGTGAGGGCTACGGGAGATTCGACGATCTCGGTCTTATACGTATACGACGAACGTGGAAAGACTCTAGAAATAAGGGAAAAAACCAATAGCATCATGGCGTCGTCCGCGTGCTTCACAGGCAATAGGAAAAAAATAATTACAGAAAAAATGCTTACCTAGTACAGTATTTAGATCCCGAAAAATCGGTCATGTCAAAACACCAAGAGATACCACAATATATCCCCAAGGAATGGGTGGAATTAAATCACAAAACTAAATGTGGAGTCTCTGAGACTGCACTCACGGCAAACCTTCTTCTCGCCTTGAAAGGTACTTTTAGAAGAACTCTCGATTCGTTTCCGTCAATTGCCTTGCTCCTTCTACGAGTTAAAAAACTACGTCAGAACAGCAAGAAATAGTAATGGGCTGAAACATGCCAAGTGATTTCGATACAAGGAATAATTTTAAGATAATAAACGACTTAGTTCTCATTTATTATGATGGTAAACGACGAAAATGATAAACCTTAAAAATCTAAATCGAGAGCGACAATCATGGGAGGATAGCCCATACCTATTACTCGGAACAAACAACCAAACACTACAAAACTGCAGCCTGCCGTGTGAAGAGATAAATATATGAAGCAGAGGTTCCCTAACGATCTCAGAAATGATCGCCCGGTGATTGGAGTCCGGCAACCAAGGGGTTCCAAAAAGTTATGAAATATTTCAACCGACAATAAATTATGAATCGACGAGTCAAATGCAGAGCATTTGCGGGTTGTATTAACAGAATTTTTAAAAATATAAATCTGTTCGCTGTCCTTTCTACGGTAATGTAATATAAATCAAGCCAAGTTATTCTAATAATACAAATATATCGTTAACCCATACTTAGAATAGAGTTAATTTACATTAAGAATGGCGCCAATTTCGAGCGTATTGTCGGCAAATCGAATCAATGAATTTAGAATTAATTAACCGATGATCTTTTTTTCTTTCTAAATGCGGCGTATAAATGAAATCTAAAAATATTTGACACTGGCAAAATCTGACTGTTACAGGCTAATTGTTTACTTAACTTGTAAATCGGAAGTCGGAAAGGCAGCGTATCGAAAATTTCATACTACATGGATGTGGAGACAAAATAAGAAGTCAAAGTGAAGTGTATGATTTATTTAATGCAAAATATCCCGAAAAACAAATCTCACAAAGTACAGTTAGTAAAATATTTCATAAATTTGAGGAACATAGTATGATTTGCCCAAATCTGGTCGAGCAGTTGTTTTGGATGAAGATGAAAATTGGGCATAGTATTAGAAATTGCTGAAAATCCTCATACTTCAACGGTTTCATTGGCTCGTAGTCAGGATATTCCTCGAACTACAATTCGAAGGTTTTTAGAAAAAAACAAATATCATCCGTATATATTATGCCTTGTTCAAGAGCTATTGAAAGACGATTATCATAGGGGTTTGGAATTTTGTGAGGAAATGATAAGACGGTGCAACGACAACAATGACTTACCACTGGATATAACTTTTTCGGATGAGGCTACGTTCTATTTGAATGGAGTGGTTAATAGGCATAATAATTATAGCTTCGCATCTCAAAAAAATCCACACTGGATATCAGAAGCGCATGCGTCCTCAAAAAGTCAATATATGGCCAGGTATTATCAACTATAGGATTTTGGGTAATTTTTTTTTAAGAAAACCTTACGGCAGAACGCTACCTAGACTTCCTAACATGCCAGCTGAAGATCGCGTTCCTCCACATTTTGGTATTAATGTTCGCAGGTACTTAGATCAAAAATGTTTACAAATGGTTGGTCTGGGAGACGCGGTACAATTGAATGTCCACTAAGATCCCTCGACTTAATGCCCCTAGATTACTTTCTTTGGGGATATTTGAAACAAGAAGTTTATCAGGATAGACCGCTAATATCAAAGATCTAAAGCACAAAATCACGGCGGAGATACGTAATATACCATCTGAAGTAATTAGTAATACTGGGGACAACTTTTACTATCGCCTAGGAGAATGTCGGATAGTAAATGGAGGACATTTTCAGCATTTGCGGCGTTAAATCACCTGTGAATAGAACTTGATAATGTTTGATTTTATAAAAACCTTTTAATTTATATAATAAAATTAAACATGGTTATTGCAAACATAAAATTTGTTTATTAGGTATGGCCGGATTACATTCTTCATGCGCTTTTCAACGAGCCCACACAAGACATAGGTGGGTTTCCATTCGAAAAAAAAATTGGGGTAACTGGGCGTTACACGGTTGGGAGCTTTTGTTTTTATTTATCCAAAAAATATGAAAATCTCAAAATCAGTTACCGTGTTTCACCGTTTTTTGAAAACACTGCTTGCTCAAAAAATATGAAGTTTAGTCCAGACCTTTGGCCATCCCTGTTAAAGCTCAGGGCGATTTTCAACGAAAATCTCCCCCGCAAAAGTGAAAATCTTTTGTTAGAAGCTACTGGTATTACATTGTACTTTACTATGTCAAAGCAGTTGTTTGATGGTTATTGATGTGGCGTTAATACGATTGTCAAAATGGGCAGATTTGGAGACTATTATTTGTTAGCTGAAATTTACAAAATGCATGCATGGACTGTAATAAAAATATGTTGAGCAGAAGTTCTATACAATCAAGATTCAAATAACACATAGCTCATTTAAAGCATGGTAGAACAGACCGATTTATTGTATTGGTTGATCAAGCGTGACTAGTTGGATGCCAGGATTGATTCTTTTTAATTTCGGTAGACTGTAAGTTTAGTTTTAATCACCTCTTGATGGTTAAAATTCGAATCGAAATGAACATGGTATCGAAACACCCGTCGAGTGCGAAAATTCTGTTTGGATATTGTGGATCAAACTCTGTTGTAGTAATGATTGTGTTATAAATAATTATCTTAGCCCAAACACAAACATGCACAGATGTTCTCCTAAAAAACATACTTGCCTCAATTTCTTGCGAAGAGATATGACATGATTACGAAAGTCCGATTGCGGGTCCAATAAAACTCGCAAATTTTTAATTTCCATTCCAAATTCAAGCCCTATCATTAATTGTATTGCAGTTAATCTTGGACCCCTTTACCATACATTTTGTTTTTTAGCAGTCAATTTAAGTTTATTTATACACGACCACATATATAATATAGAAATTCGCCATTTACGGTGGCAGTAATTTCCTCAAAATCGGTGTCAATCCTTTCACCTCCGTAAAACCGTAACTTGCTTGCTACGAATACACTAAGTATACTTTTAGCTTTGTTTATACCTTCTCCCTATCTTGCCGTAACGTACGGAATAGCAGACTGGCACAAGTGCTGGCTACTCAAAAGTAAAATTATTTTCCTCAAAATACTACTTCATTTGGGTTCATACTATTGTTTCGATGGTTTTGTCAAAAAAATATCTCTTTTAGTAACTTTATGTTTAAGTGATTGTCATTGGGACTCTTATTTTTTAAATCCAATAATGCCTTCTTAAGGTCACAGATAGTTATCTTTTTAAAATGCCAGAAATCTCTTTGTTCGGATTCACGAGTTTCAATCTGATTCTCACCATCACTTACTCTTTTTATGTTCTTCATCACATCTTTTCAACTACCCAAATAATTGTCATTAGATTTTTCTCCACTCTCTCCATTATATATTTAAAAATCTATTTCTGAATAGTTTGTTGGTGTCTTGCTATTCCCAAAAAATCCTTTAAGTGTCTTCCATTTATTTTTCATTTCCTCTACGTACCTATATCAACATTGGCTTCAAAATAAATTTTTCATAAAGGCTATATATCTATTTTGTTTATAGTTTAAATTTTCCCAATATTCTTCGTTTGTTGTTACACACAATTTCCAGCATGCGATATCTCCCTCTTATGTAGTTTTTCGAACGTCTCCTGAGCTACGTGGATATTTGTACATTATGATCGTTTAACTGGTAGATGTATAATTCCAATCCTTTTCTAAAATCGAAAGAGATGCTTCAAGCTCCGATATTGTGTAAAATGTAATGTTTCCATGAATATCGACATTATGGCTCTGTGCCAATAGTTTCGTGTTCATTTACAATAGGAAAGATCCACTATTTGTCTGAAATCAGATGCTTATACAATTACTACACATATTTTTGGCTCACTGCTAACTCGCATCAAGTCAATATGCAAATTGTCCAATATATATGCTGTAATTTTATGAAAATTTTCATCAGTCAGTTTTTCGCAGAGGATATCTAAAAAAATCATTTGTTCTAGAATTCATTAAACACCAGTATTTATCCGAACCATATGAATCAAGAACTAACAACTTCCTGCCACCGATTCGTTACATAATACTTGAAAACTCGCATTAATGCCATCCCATGACGTGCACTGAAAGGAACTTGTCGCTAGAAGACCACTATCAGTTCCGCCATTTAACTTTAGTTTCCGCAGAAAGCCTATATAATTGGTTTCGTATCAGAATGCCTATGTGACAGTGATTTCAGCTAACGACGAAACTGAGAAACAGAAGACTAGTTTGACGTGTTCCTCTTAGTGCACCGCCATAAATTGGCATAACTTATGTGGACCAGAAGCAATCGAAAGTAGGTAACCGTCCGGCGTAATTATTAGCATCCAACACTTTTCACCAATATGCCCAAAATCATCATTTATAGTAATTTTAGGAGGCTAAATTTATATAATTGTGTAAATATTTAATGAAAATTAAAATATATTCAATAGCGGAAGAGACTGAGGTTAGCATAATGTAGGAAGAGAAAAAATGTTCTGGTATGTATGTGAGCACTACTTAGATGGCATTGTTCTCTCGATAGCTGGGTTCCTGAAGTCCTGACTAAGCACATCAGAAGGGCTAATTTGAGATTATGTGGTGGAAATGCTCCACCATCTTATTAGGGACAAATAATTATTACCTCAAAAGAAAGAACATTTGGTGTAACATATTTGCAAGCACGGAGATATAAGACCCCATAAGAATATTTAGAAGTCCTGAAGACACACCCCAGTGAGAAACTGTGTTAAGCTAACAACTTTAATTTCAGCATTAAATACGAAACAATTTGCTTCTTTGTGATACATATCCTCGAATTTGGTCAACTATTAAATATTATGTTAAGCCAACTCTTAAGTTATTCATTGCATTACAACTAATTTTCCTTTTCCAAATTTTTAGTGACACTTATTCCATTCTTATCGTCCTAAATTGATCTTATAGGGCGAAGACAGGACTTAATAAATAAGTGAAATTTAGGTAAAACAGTTTTTGCCTCACGTTTCCATTATTTAAACCCGTAATTTTTGATGGGCACATTTATCTTTAAAATTATTCTGCGGAAGCAGAATAAATAAAGTTGAATAATACGAGACATAAAAAACCGCTAGCAATCAGAGTAAATGTATGCAAACTTCTGTACTCTCCAGGATTGATGCACAAATAAATAATATGTATAAAAATGTATAGCCTTGATATGTATATATATATATATATATATATATATATCCGC
>MU181923.1:192449-225737 GCA_016904865.1 Pissodes strobi | reverse complement strand
TACTTTAAAAAGGTATAGTCAAAAAATTTCACTTTTACTATATCATAAGTCATAAAAAGTTCCTCAGTGGCTAATAATTCTTAAATTGAACGTTAATAATATTAATACTAATAACAAATCAAATATTAAAAAGGGAACTATATCTAGATATATAAACAGACATATAGATAATATATTTCATGTTAATAATAAAGTCTTACATACGTCAACAAATATACAAATACACTACTGGTATATCGATATTAAATAATTATTTAGAAAAAATGTACACATTAATACAGATACATTAAAAGTCATATTAAATAGATTAAAATTCAATGATTACATTACAATCTAAAAATTCTCCTATAGAATAGAAATCCCGCCCTGCAAGGAACTTTTTAACTTTACTCTTATATTGGGTCACCGGTAAAGACTGAATGTCAATAGGCAGCTTATTACACAGCTTAAAGCTCAGGGACTCTGTACCACTCTGACGCCTTTTAAGTATTCGGTAGACTACAGCCAACTTATCACTATTGCGTATGTCGTACTCGTGCAACTCACCATGAGATTTATACTTATCCTAGTTCTTTCTTGCATATAATAAGGTGTCAAGGATATATATAGATGGAAATGTCAAGATCCTAAGAGACTGGAGGGCACTTCTGCAGTCATCTCGGTAGGGCAGGTCCGCCAGTATTCTTATGGCTCTTTGCCGAAGGCAAAACACCCTGTCAGTCTGACCAGAATGCCCCTAGACAACAACTGCATACGATAATACAGAGTGTATTAAGGTGTAATATCACAGCTTATTCAGTAACCAGCTATTCATCTCTATCGAAATCGGAAAATTGGAGAGAGGGGCACTGCGCATCCTGAGAGTGCCCTAGCGGTTCTCGTGATTTTTCTGGCCATGTAATGACACGAAGCGAACTGAATTTAAAATGAATATTCCCTTTAAAATCCACGACAAATTCGGCCGAAGCTGCGGCTATTGCCCTAAAAAGACCGGAAATTTCGGATTTTTATACAATTTTGCCATTTAAAATCGTTTTCAAACGGATTTTAGACGATAAAACATCGTATTTTAAAATGAAACGAATTGTCAAAAGTATTATTCAGATGCCCAGACGTTTAGAAAAATATTAACTCATGGCCCTCTTCTAAAACTTTCACTTGACTTTCCCAAATCAAAGGATGGCGCCGCAAGATGAGTAGCTGGTTATTGAATAAGCTGTGGTAATATGTAGTCTTAAGCACACTAGCAGACACACAGCCACTCAAACCTCGCAGATCAAATGCACCTTTTGCCAGTCGCCCACTTACCACCAAGTCTATATGATGATCAAATCTCAGACCGGTATCAATTTCGACCCCAAGAAAGCGCTGGGAGTGCTCCACACTCTGCGGTACATCCGAGAGATCCCGCAGGGAGAAGACCATTGTATGGGTTTTGTCAGCGTTAAGCAGCAAATGAAACAAAGAACCACTCCTCGACCCCAGACTGTGGCACAGCCAGCCTCTCGGTAGATTCTTTAGAGTTTTTCCTGTTTTGGAGACAGCGGCGCGAAATGAGTAAATAGTGCTGATGGATCCGTTGATGCTAGATCGTTTATAAAAATAAGAAAAAGCAGGGGCCCTAGTATTGAGCTCTGCGGAACACCAACGGCTAATCCGTCTCTCCCCAGATGTCACGCCTTCCACCTTAACCACTTGGGATCTTCCTTCGAGGTAAGATTGCAGAACTCTTACACTGTTATGAAGGAAATTGTAAAGTTCTAGTTTACGGAGAAGCAGGCTATGTGTGACACAATCAAAGGCCTTGATGAGGTCACAAAAAACTGTGGCGCTATATTCCATACTCTCAAATATATCCATCACACTCTCTACGAGATTAAGCATGCCCACCACAGTATCTCGTCCCTGTCTAAAACAAACTGGCATTCAGAGAAAAGGTTATTTCCGTCACAATAGCTTGCCACCCTCACCGACATACACTTCTCCATTATTTTGGAGAAGATGGGAAGCAACGAAATTGGTATGTAGTTAGAGGGAGTATTCCTGTCTCCCTTCTTGAAAACTGGGGTAAAAACAGTATGTTTTAGTTTGGGTTAGTGGTATATATTTAATATCCCTAATAGACTTCACTATCTTGACGTTCAACCCCATAAAATCTGTACTTTTTTGTTTTTTAAATTACTTATCGTATCTCTGATCTCGATTAAGGAGACTTCTTCAAACCGGAAATTTTCGCCAAGAGAATGAGTAGTTTGGGTTATACAGATTAAAAAGTGGATCCAGATCAGATTCCCCGATATCACTAATAAAGCAATGCCAGAAAAAGTTATTAAAATCTTCAGGAGTTATATCTATATTTTGTCTTTAGTTTTTGAGTTTCAACAGAGATTGTTGATAATTTGCCACATATTTTGAACTGGGTTTCCCGAAGAACTTATTAATTTATCGTTTGCTCTTATTTTAGCCATCTTTATAGCCCTATATCGTCGCATATCTGACAAATGGGCGTAAGTGACATTTTTTTCAAAACACAGATTATTTCATGAGAAGTTCCCATATTAATGCATCTATGATCTGACAAACGGGCGTATGTAGATTCCTAATACTTTTCATTTTAGATCTTACTTGCTGTGGGCGAAAGAGACATTAAAGCATCGGCAGGATCTAACTAAGAGGCGTATGTTCAAAAAATGTACTTAGGCCTTTTTGTCAGATATAATATTAATAGCAGTTGTGAGATCCGCCCCGGACTGAATATTTAAATAACATTATTGTATTAATCGTATTGGCAACTATGTAGTACAAAATCAATTGCATATTGCATTAAGTGTTGTTTGTTGTCTACATTTTACTCTTAAAAGGTTTAATCGTCGAAATATTTTGGTGTGCCTTTTAATGCTGTGCTAACTGTTGACAGGTAAGTAATCAGTTGTGCAGTTTAAATTGTTAAAGAATTCAAATTATTAAATTAATAATATTTTAAGGTTATGTTGTTAAACGGTCAAACTAAACTTGTTATCAGAACATCAGTTCTAGCTCATATAGAAAAATTCCCAAGGATGGTCACACTTTTGTAGGAAATATTCTAGCAAAGAATTCTTACATCGGGACTTAAGTGTGAAGAAGATGTTTTACTTGTATAAAGAAGAGAATGAGCAGCCACAATGCAGCTACCATACATCATCGAAGAGTATTCAAATCGGTAAATCTGTCCTTCCACCATCCAAAGAAGGACCAATGCAGGCTTTGCTTGTCATGCAGGGAAGGTGATACATCAAAAAAATAGAGCTTCATGACGTATATACCACACATGTCGCCGAGAAAAACGCTGTACGAAAATCGAAAGAGGAAGCTAAGAAGGACAAGGAGGCATTTAAAAATAACGCTGTTGAAATAGCTGCTGCTGTCTTTGATATGCAGCAAGTTATACAGTTACCGATAAGTAAAGAGAGCACCTTGTATTATCGCCGTCGCTTATCAGTATTTAACTTTATGATCTATAATATAGGAAACAGAGACTGCCACTGTTTTATGTTGTCTGAGGTAATTAGTAAAAGAGGAGGTAATGAATTATCTACATGCGTTGCTAGATACTTACACCAATTAGACAACCAAGGCATAAAAGAAGTTAGACTCTTTGGAGATGGCTGTGGTGGCCAGAATAAAAATACAATCATTTTTACCATGTTGCTTCACTTTATTACGAATTCAATAAACATTGGCCAAATTACACTCTCCTTTTTCGAAACCAATCATTGTCAAAGTGAAGGAGATTCCGCTCACAGTTCTATTTCCAGGACTTGCTAGAAGAAATTTACCTTACGTCGTTTTTGAAATGAATAATCAAGATTTTCTTGATTACAAATCAGTTGCTGAAAAAATCCGCCTTCGCGTTACTAGAAAAACAGACTCTGGGGAAAACGTTGATTGGCCTAAAATTAAGAACAAAAATGATGTCAATGTGCTAAATATCAAACAAAGTCATCTTGATGCTGAATATCAGTCACTGGGATTAAAGAGGCAACCACCTGATGCATTGAAATAATCTATACTACCTAAATCAAATATTGATCGCATAAAACTTGCAGCAAATAAATATAAAGATCTTAATGATTTATGCATAGGACGTACACCAGTTTTGCGAGACAAGCATTTCCAACAATTCTTTAAAGACCTTCCTCATGAGTAAGATTTCCTTTGTATTTCCTCGACTAAAGCTGTTTTTCATGTTTTTTGTCATAGTAGTCTAAATATCTTTTTTTTCATGTTATCAACACTTTTTTCTTAATATTTCCATTAAAGAGTAAGATGTTTTGTTATATTTCTTTCTATAGTATTTAAGTTTGTTCATTTTCTTGTCAAAAGAAGTAAGTGCTTGATCCGAAATCCAATTCGAGAAACTAACTTTTTGATTATTAGGAATCGTAAACTGTTTAAGATACTATAACGGCCCATTTTTCAAATTAATAACCAGATGTAACTGATGTAATAACTATATTTTAAATCTGACAAAGGGACGTATGTTCATCTAAGGTCTTTTTTATTAAGTTCCGTAAGGAGTTCTGAAATTCCACTATCATTCAGCTAAAATGTATGTATTTATCTATATTAATAAACCATTATCAAATTAACTGCCTTTAAATCTTCAGAAACATTAAACAATGTATAGGATAAGTTTGCTTTAAATGGCTCTCCTGTAAAATTAAGTTTTTGTTGCTTACGCCCATTTGTCAGATAGGCGACGATATGTTCTCTTAAACTATCTGTAATCTCTCAGAGTAATGCCTGTTTTCCGTTGTTGGTGTATATCATATAAAAGTTGGAGTGTCTCCCTCATACCCCTTAATTCATCATCAACCAGCTAATATTATAAAGTATGTATGCAAATAAAGAAATTAATAACTCCTAAGAATTGACTATTTGTAGATAAGAAATATCGAAGATTAGATTATGGCAAAATCGGAAAAGAGACTAGGTACGAAAGAACAATACAACTTCAAAGTACACGAAAGTTCATTTCGAGTCTAAAGAAGCTGCCTAAGAACTCACTGATGCATATGCAAATTATTTTGAGAAGTATTGCAAAATATATTCTAGCTACTAGGATGGTATAACTTATAATGTGAACAATACTTTTCAAAACATCAGTAAAAAATATGAGAAGATCTTTCAAAAATGAACGAGGTAAGGTCATATCAAATATCACAAGAAACTTCTTGCTACGGCAGTTTTTGATTTCCTTTACTCCCCACATTTTTCAATATCCTATAAGAAGTGGCTCCGGAAATAGCTGATGCATTTTAGCTTTACTTAAGATCAAAACAGGATACTACAACGGACGGCCAAAAAACGTGGTAAAATTCCAAATTATTCTTGTAGACTGCTTCCATAAGAAAACTTGTAGAGTAAATGCAAATTTTCCAATTTTGAAATACATTAAATTTTTGTATAATGCATAATTTTTATTTAAAATACAAAATATTACTTTGCCACTTGAAAGAATACATGGAAATAATGCAAATCGTCTTATTTATTTATTTATTTTTTATTTACGCTGCTACCCTACAGGTTATACAAATTACAAGGCAAAAAGGACATTGAAAAAAGTAGAATAATGATAATAAAGGGAAGTCCATATTTGACTTAACTTATCAGAGGAAAAATATACAGTATAAGTAACAGAAACTAATAACATAAAAAAACGTTAGAAAACATTTAACACTAAAAAATAATTAAGGCAGAAAAAACAATACATAAAAATTATACTAAGCATTATTCAAGATGGAAATGTAAAAGTTTTTCAAATGCAACGAAGACACTCTGTAGAAATATTAAATAAGTCGATGTTACATTCGTTGTTTTGCATGCTATACAGTACACAAAGCGGTGAGAATTTTAGGATATTAGTTCTGGCAGTAGGTAGGTAAAATAATGTCTGATATCGACTGCTTACACGCGGAACACTAAAATTCAGCCTTGAAAGGATATATGGACAATCTAAATTATTATTTAACAACTTGGATAAAGTAACAATAGTGAAATAGTCCCGTCCCGTCGAGAAGAAGAATTAAATCTACCAAGTAAATCATCATGCGACAAACCTTGAATAGGCTAGTGTCTATCACATTTAAAACAGATATACTTTAAAAAATTACGTTGGACTCTCTCCAATCTATCAATACCTATATTATATCCAGGAGACCTACGACCAGATACTACGCAGGCGTACTTCAATTTAGAACGAACATAAGAAATATAGCGACTTGATTGCATCCGTGGTGTTGAATGAAGTCTCTAGTGCATCTCAGAATGAACCCATAAGCCTTAGATGCTTTCGAAATAGTGGTATCAATGTGGGAAGAAAAGGAAAGTTTGGTATCAAAAATGACACCAAGGTCTCTAAATGTGTTTACGCGTCAAACCGGACTATCATTTAATAAGTATTGAAAAGTAATTGGTAATAACTTAGTGGTGAAAGACATAACATTACAATTTGTCACATTGAGCTGTAGCCTGTTTTCTAAACCCCATCCGCTAATTAGATTAAGGTTAGATTGCAGTCTCACATAGTCATTCCAAGTTTTTATTTTCGTATATAATTTTACATCATCGGCATAAAGTCAATAATTAATGTCAACTTCAGACCTAATGTCATTAATTAAATAATTAAAGAGAAGGGGGCCCAGTACAGAACCCTGCGGGACGCCAGAATTCGCAACATATTGATCGGATTTTGAGCCACACACCTGCACATATTTTATACGATTACTCAAACATGAATCAAAAATTCGACCAGTGCATCAGAAAAACCAAATTTAGCTAATTTGTGGAGTAAGATACGATGATCTAGTTGATCAAATGCTTTCGTAAAGTCCAAATAAATGATATCCGTCTGATATTCGTCATTCTATTGCCCCCGCGATATCCTGAGTAACAATTAAAATATTTGTTGTTGTAGACCTGCCTTTATAAAAAACATGCTGTTCAGGCACTATTAAATTTTTAGTTAAAGGAAACGTATGGTCATGAAGTAAAATTTCAAGTATCTTGGAGAAATTACAGATTATTGATACCGGTCTATAGTTAATTACATCCGATCTGTCGCCCTTCTTAAACACAGGATAAACTTTTTTCCATTAGTAGGAACGAATTTCGTACCCAAGCATAAGTTAAATAATATCTGAAGAGGTTTCGCGAGAACAAACCTACAATCCCTTATAAGAAATGAGGGTATAGAGTCCGGTTCTGTGGTGAATCTAAGCTTCAGATTTTTTATTGCATTACTGACTTCCTGTTCCGAAAAATATGATATGTCTATAACAGGTGTACAAAACACTTCGTTATCTGCATTGGTAAAGGACTGCTTGAAAAAATCAGGGAACGAATCCAAAATACCAGGCATATTATCCACAGTTGTGCCTTTATAACACATGCTCTTTGGAAGTCCCTTTAGTTCTCTTTTATTTCTGATAATATTCCAGAACAATTTAGGATCTCTTTTAATATCTTGTTCAGTTTTTTGAATATATTGCTTATATGATCTCGAAACATCCGCCTTAATTTGACTTCTAAGAACTTTAAACTTATGCAAATCCTAAGTGTTTCCATACTTTTTAAATTTTTTGAAGTAATTACTATTTGTTTTAAGTCAGCTATAATGTCACCTGAGAACCAGGGAGGATAATTTCTTCTAGGAATCTTATTATTCTTAGGCACCAAACTAGCAATTGTTTGGATTACTTAAATGTAAAAAATATCGGAAGCAGCTTCAATCGATTTTGTAACTTCCAAAGAGGGCGAATCGAGAGATAATAGGGTATTATATAATCCGATAAAATTTGCCTTTCGAAAGTTATATCTATCTTGAAGGTCCAGATGGAACCGACGCACGGTGACGTTTAAAACTTGCCGATTGGCAATACTTCAACGACACCGAAAGAGCAGGGTGGTGATTATCTTCATCAACAATGCACCGTTCGTTATTGTGGATTACTAAAACCAGAATTCTATTATTGCAATTCTCTATTTTATTACTTTGCGTGAAATTTAAACAAGTTAAAAAATTATTCAAGGTATATATCAAGTTATCATTCCTTCTACAAGTCAGAGAGTCCGAATACCACGATATATGGAAATCACCCTATTATAGAAACATTCTTACCAAAGAAACAATCCAAAGAAGTAAAGCAGTCAAACAAATTTACCAACAGGCTAGAGGTCACCGGCGGTGGCATATGTAGAACTCGTTTTGTACTATCGAATAAATACTCCCGGTAACTGTAGAGTTATGTATTAACTTTTACTATAGTGCATCAGATGGTAAAGCTACATGATGTATATTCTTATAATCTACGTATACACGTAACAATGTTGCATTCTCTCTATATATCATATCTTGGTATAGGTTCACGGCTCGGTCGTGTATCAAAACATTGCACTGACGAGGTTGACTAAACAAGGTTTTAACCTTAGCCTAGACGACCGTGTCAGGTATCGCGATCATTCAAGCTAAACAATAACACTACGTGAACTGCGTAATGTAAATAACCTTCGTCTAGACCTCGGGCTAGTCGGGATGTTTTAAAGACCTAATTTGTGAAATACCGAGTGTTTCTTGATACACTACACATATAGACAACAAACACAAACATGGAAGAGAACTGGAATGATATTGTATCACCTACCAAATCAATTTCCGGAAGAAGATAATGTTTGGGAATTTTAATCAGTGATGAATCAAAATTTTTATTTACGGCAATTAAAACATCGCCCCCCCACCCAAGTCCCCCCCTCCCCCGCGATTTATTATTTTCCAATAAATTTCTATCTGCTCTAAATATGTTGCATTTGTGACATATTAGTTCATATTTAATAGTGAGGAATCTAATCATGTTTCAGTAAACGCAAGTAAATCAAAAGAACAGCACGACGTATTATTTAGCACATCAACAGTTTTAGTTCTAAGTCCACGCGTGTTCTGATAGTACACTGAAAGATGATGGAACTGTGCATGCTCAGAAGGTGAAAGATGATTAGTACGTTGGAAGGTGTGGTCAATGTCAATGTGGAAATAATAAAAGAAGATGAGTTATTTAATTACTATTGGCCCAATATATTGGCGCGAAGTTTCGCACATGCATTTTTATAAGCAGAACACTTGGTGATATGGTTGTACTCGTTACAGTTGTAACAGCAACTTACTTCAACCGCATCAAACACAGAACATGCATCATAACCAATAAATACACTACCCACCTTTAAAATTCTTTCATATGTAACTTTATCCAGTTGTATAACAGCCTGAAAAACTTTTTAATTTTTTTTGTTTTACAAATTTTTATTACCTCACATGAGGAATCAATGGAAAAAATATCTGTATTTAATTGTCGTCAAATTAACAGTAAAGTTTCCTCAGCATAACACTCCGAAAAGCCAACGATACGCACTCTTGGATTAACACCGTGGACCTCTCGCACCTCATAAGTTCCTGCTAGCTTCAGTTCGGCTAACTCCCTGAACTTCTTATTTTCCTGTGAATTTTTGCAACCTACTAAGATGGATCCATTGCTTACAGATTTGACTTTAGCCAAACGTAGGTTTAATTCAGTGGGATCAATTTGATCCGTCATGTCTTGCTTCGTTTTTTCGGCACTCTGCGCTGAGATGGATTTTTGGGAACGACAAGTACTGCAGGTTATGTATTATTTCTGTCGATGGACGCATAGCTTGAAGGTTGAGAGCACTACTTCGACTGAAACGCAATACCTTTTCTGATATGACCGAGGATAGGTCAGTTCTTAATGACTCGAAGGCAGTAGTAAGGGTATCAACTGCAGTTGATCATTTATCAACTGTTTTAAGCTGACCTGATCGATAGATATGCATCTAGACAGACAAGTAAGTATCACACTTTCAAGATAAACCACTAACCTCTGATATCAAATTGGCAACATCGTCGGACTTGTGTACTGAGAAAAATTGCCCAAATCAATTTATGTTTTGGACGGCGTTGATTTACCATTATATAACGTTACATACCGCACATGCAAATTTTGATATAGTTTAGAATCACGTTGAAATTATGCCAATAAAACTCGTTATATTAGATTAAGAAATATAGTTACTATACAAGATAAATTAACTGCAAATGAACAATAATACTACTCTGGTTATACAAGTTGTATATGAAGCAAATTATACAATAATTGTATAATGACAAATCAAATATTTCATAGCACAATGGTAATCAACTAGCTAAACTGCGGACTATTTACTGTTATACAACTTTTTTATACCAATAAAACTGCCGATTGATGTCCGTAATCTTTTTCTTGTATAGCTCACCATTTGCTATTTCAATTAGTTCAAAATGGCTGCCCCTGCGGATGAAACGATGCCACGCCAAACAGCAAGAAGGCAAAGCAGAGTGGCGGCTGACGCAAACAATTTACCGATTATTTAAGGAAATTGTAGTAAATTAAAGATAGGAGAAAATCCACCAAAGAACATGCAGGTATGTATATCTTAGGTTAACAGATATATCATACGTTTTCAAACTTATCACTTGTTTACGTTTTGTCAATCAAAAACTCGTTTTTTTTAGGTCCTGTATTCTACGAAGATCTAATTATTTTACCATACGAACGATAATATATGTGTGTAAGAGATATGGATTACTTCCTATTCTATAACATTTGAATTAACACACGAAGGATGCCTCGAGTGAATCAAAATTTTGAAAAAACCAATAAGGTAAGATATTTTCTATTTAAGTAGCAACCATTGTGTAGTCAATTCATGTTAATAGATCACAGGTGTAGGTACTCCTATAATTTGTGACCATGCATCTAAAACAAATTTTAATTGACATGTTCAATTTTAGCGTATATTGGACTCGATTACAATATCAAGATGATAATAGATTCCAGGACCCCTACTGAAGTAATGTCACAGACATAATGTTTGCCAACGCCATGAGATATAGTTTAAATGAAAAACTTAAATTAATATGATTATTTAATAATCAGTATACAGTAATTGTATAATCCTTATAGTTTAGCGATACTACTTTCAGAAAAACCGATTGTATATTGGCCAAAAACAGTTATTTTGTCACAAATAGTATACAAGTTTTGTACTATGGTCATTCGATTTTTGTATAGTGGCTAATTCTTTTCTCTCAGTGTGAATACAAACAATATGGGTAGCATTCTTGCACTCACTAGAGCACCATTTTTTGCGAGATGTTATTATCTCCTTGCAAAAAACACAGTTAGTCATTTTAACAAGTAAAAAAAGTTAATTAAACACATTAAAATAAACACTTTTCATGCACCAGAACAAGCAAATAACTTCACTATCGAACTGAGTGGCCCGAGAAATATGTATATGCCGACTTTTGTCCGAAACTGTAAAGATTATCGATACGAAATGTGAATTATATACCGAGCAAAATTTTCAACGTCTTCTTCGACTACTTCTTCTTATAATAGTTTTAGTTATTAAATTAATCAAAGATCACAGTTCTGTTAATACAATCTGATTTTTTTAAATCAATTCATGCTATTTAGGAAAAAGTTTGTATACTTGTGGCGTGAAGAATAAAATATTTGATACAGCGTATTTATATTTTTGGAAGGTATTTCGGTCCTTACCGTAAAGCAGCTCTATGAATTCATTGATTTTCCTCCCCCAAATGCCGAGTATATAGGAAGCATGAGACAAATTTACTCTCTGCGCTAAGCCTTTAATGGCCCCAAAACCCCGAAGAGCTATTCTATACAAAAATAAAAGTGGCAAGAAAATATCAATTTTTATATTTCCCTTAATTCTGCAGCAACAATAATGGCTAATGTCAGGTTATTATACAGTAAAAGTGAAAATATTTGTTCTAGATTATTAATTCGGTAAACTGTAGTTAACTTAAATTGCATCAAGATGCTTGCCAAGTTATTGTAATAATAGCATAATGTTCCATAACAGAATACTAACGGAAGGCAATTACGAATATTGCTTTGAAACATTCATTTGAAATGGTAGATAATGAATTGTTACTTGCAGAATAGGTAGATGCCAAGGTATAGGCCTACTTTGTTTAAAATGTCAGATTAATACCCAGATTTTAATACTGCAACGGTGTATTACATGATTTCTGCATTAGTTGGTGTTTAATGCTATCGAAATCATAACCAGCGCATATATGTTTGAATGTTATTTATTATTGTCACAATGTGAAATCGAATGCAAAATCAACAATTGTTGTTAGGTTTAAAATAAATTGCGTCCACTGTGGTTACAGAATCTGGAATTTTGGCCAAAACTTTAATCAGACAGCCGTAAAAATGTTTATGGCTTTCGTCCTACTCTCTGGCCGAAAAATCAATAACTTTCTATTTTTTACAGGAATAGTTAATTAACAAGAGCATTGTAGAGTTTAAAATGATAGATTGAGCTCTAATGGCAATCACAGCATCAAATCTCGCCAGCGGCGATTTTATATTATTTTCAACCCATACAATCAAAAAACATAAGTTATTTTGACTGTTGACCTGAGAACACGCGAGTAATAAAGAGATTCCGTCACATTTGTTTGTAAACTTGGCAGTGAAAAACGTACCTAGGTCTGGCGTGTAGACTGACCGGTTGTGGGTTTTTTAAATACATGATAAAGAGAGACGGATGAATAGGTAACACGATAGCTTCCTAGGTGATATGCTAAGTGCAGTGGCGTAGTCCACGTGCGGCTTTGATTTTAGGTTATTTCGATGAAAACGAGTTAGACATATTTTCCAGGAAATAATATTACTATTCACTTAATCTGCTATGGGTTGTGAAAATAAAATTAATAATTTAATAATTTAGTTTTAATTACCTTCAAATGCTAGCATACATTTAAATATCATTAAAAATATTCACGCCAAAGGTGAAATACACTATTTTTGCAATGGTGCGGTAACTTATATTATTTCGAATTTTATGTTAAATTCTGCTACCTTATCTAAACTTAACTGATTTTGAAGCTTGCCTTTTTAATGACAGTCTAATTTAGATTGTTTGCGAAAAAAATTAAATTTGAGTAAATGAATTAATGGACAGTGATTTTTGGTTGATACAGTTTAAAAGTATTATACTAGATACATAAGGAGACATTATTCAATACGTTAAAGCATTGTTAGTATCTTAGACACTAATAGTAGCAAAGCTCTTTAAACATCAAGACTGATCCTAAATATAAGCGCTACTGCTCAAGTCCTAAGCAACTCATTTTTACTTTAATTTGTAAGACAATACAGCATCAGTTACACCACAACAAACCTAGATGGAAATTGGGTTGCCAAAAATATCTCTTTAGTGTCCGTTGGTAAAGCTAATATCTTGCGTTTGATGTAAGTTTTTGAACATGCTACATAATTTACCGTATATTCTTGATTGTCACAGTCTTTCTGTTGATTTAAAAGTACTCTAAAGTTTTCGATGGTCTATGGATAGTAATAATTATATGATTACATTATTTCTTGTCTTGGATCTGTCTCTATTCTGCTGCTTCCAAAAGTTTTTAACTGTTTAAAAGTGAATGGATATTTGCATATAGTTAGTACTTTCAGTAGGACCAAGTTTTTGGTGTGCCAAACAAGTGATTTTTGGTCAAAATCGAAATAGCAGCGTATTTTTTATTAGCGAGAATATTTGTCTTAGTTTGTGTGGTGCTGCATTCCAAATTTTTTTGGTATTCGCTATTCTAAGTCAAGTCATGTGCTAACTAACCATGAAAGGGATGACGATGAGGATGGAGAGGATAACTGCTGTAAAACGTGCAAAAAAAATAGTGACGCTAGGCTATTCGGCGAATACCACAATATATATTACGAATTAGCAATATATATACAGGGTGGCGCATTTTGGATGCATTTACGGGGTTTCTCGGTAATTAGTAAAGATAGAAGGATGCGGTTTTCGCGACACCGGGCTATTTTTTTGTTAAACAAAAGATACCGTAAACACAAATTTCCTAGGCCTCTTCGTTTTTGAGCTACAGGGCGATTTTAAAAATGTTGTATTTTCGGGCACCCCTCGTATCTCAGCTACCTGATAACTTACAGAAAAGATAAAAACGGATGCTTATAGTACTTTTTACGTAGAATTCAGTGGCGTGCCCGAAATTTTTGCCAGAGATACTGTTTTTGAGATATCACCCAAACATATATTTTTTTAAATGGAACGCCCTGTATTTTTTTTCCGTCGTTAAATTGCTTTATTTTTTTCCATAAAAATGATATATAACACTTAACATTTTCTATTCTTGCAAATGGTAAAAATTTAAAAAAATGGCGAATTTAATGTTATATTCTTCTAGTTGGCTATGAATTGTATATAAAAATTCGAAACAATACTCTATACAAATTTTAAATTACTTAAAAATATATTATTATTATAATATGACCCTATGTTATTTTAATACACCCGCTTGCAAACAAACTATAATAGGCTTGAAAGGGCATTATTAGATTAAAGTAGGCCTTGGAAACAAAAGTTAAATTTAATTGTTATTTGATTTTTTGACAGCTTTAAAAAAGCAGTGATTTAAAAAGTAAAAATGGCGTATGACAATCTTTATAAATTTAATATGTTTATGTGTGCTCTGTATAACTGCAGAATCTTTTTTTATATTGTGTTTGATGGTAATCTCACATCGGATCGATATATAGACATTTTACAAGAAAATCTTTTGGAAGAAACCCAAGACATCAATGACGTTTACTTCCAACAAGATGGAGCACCAAGCCACAATGCAAGGAGAGTGGGTGATTTTCTAAACAGATATTGTCATGATAAGTGGATAGGCACCAGTGGTCCTATTAGGTGGCCACCTGGGTCACCTGACTTGACGCCTTTAGATTTTTCCTTCTGGGGTTTTATAAAAAATTAAATACATAGAGTTAAAAGTAATAACGTTAATGAACTGCAAGTACGTTTTAGGAATAGTTTAAGAAAGTAACACGATTGTATTTATATAATACATTGCGAAGTGTCGACAAACGTTGTAGGCGATGTCTAGAAAATAACTGCTTGCACTTTGAAAATAGGAGGTAACCGAATGTTGTTTTTGTTATACCTACCTAATATACTTAATACAGCTATAATCAATAAATTAATTAAATTCAAGTAATTCTTGATTTTTGTTTCTTTATCGACTATTAAATTTAAATAAAAATGATTCATTTTATTTAAATAACTAGTTCTTGATATGTTATTTTTTCAATCAGTAAAATAAAGTGTATAGGGTATTATTTCGAATTTTTAAATAAAATTCATAGCCAACTAGAAGAATATATCATTAAATTCGCCATTTTTAAATTTTTTGTTATTTCCAAAAATAGAAAATGTTAAGTGTTATATATCATTTTTATGGGAAAAAATAAAGTAATTAAATGACGGAAAAAAATACAGGGTGTTCCATTTAAAAAATTATATGTTTAGGTCATATCTCAAAAACAGTATCTCCGGCAAAAATTTCGGGCACGCCACTGAATTCTACGTAAAAAGTACTATGAGTATCCGTTTTTATCTTTTCTGTAAGTTATCAGGTAGCCAAGATACGAGGGGTGCCCGAAAATACAACATTTTTAAAATCGCTCTGTAGCTCAAAAACGAAGAGGCCTAGGAAAAGTCTGTTTACGGTATCTTTTGTTTCACAAAAAAATAGCCCGGTGTCGCGAAAACCGCATCCTTCTATCTCTACTAATTACCGAGAAACCCCGTAAATGCATCCAAAATGCGCCACCCTGTACATTTCCATGGATATTCCTGATGTTATTATCTGGATAGGTCGCCCTTGCAAGAATAAATTAGATGAGCTAATAGCGATTACAATAAAAAAATAGCTGTTTTCGAAGACTTGTAGAAAGGGTAAATAACATGCAAGAAAAAACTCAAAGATGAATAAGATTTCTGAGTTAGTAGATAAATTGCCATTAAAACTTTCAAATTTAGAAATATTGGTAAAGAGCGCAGAAGCATCTCAAATATTAAATATCAATCTGCCTCATATAGTAATTCAATCAAAACAAAATTAGGATATGACAAAATAAAAAAATATATTTCCTTTTTCTTTTAAAAAACGCAACTTAATGGATGTATGTACTGATATCCGTATTTTTCTTCACTGATATAACTGAACATGGCATAAAAGACTATACCTAAAGCAAAGTTTAATGAATTATTCTTCCTGTAGACTTTTCCCGGGAAGGCTTGCTTGAAAAATGTTCGAAATGTGCCTGAAGAACCTTTTCATTGCAGTCATTCCTGAATATTTTCCCTTTACACCAATCTTCAACTTTTGCGTAGGTCTGCTCTTACGTCTGTCTTGATTTTTCGGTAAGTAGGGATTACACAACGTTTTACGCAACACCTTTAAAATCCGAAAGGGCATGGGAATCAGAATAACACATATTCTGATTCCCATTGGACGCTAATAATAAAGTTGTCATGGTCAAAATTAACATTTAACAAGCGCGATTACCATGACATCAACTAATATGGACACCACCTGATAATTTGGATTTTAATTTACGAAAACGTTTCTGGTATTTTAGGGTAAATAAATATGTAGACCATAGATATGATGTAGACAAAACCTATTCGGATTAGGTAGGTAGATTAAATTTTGGATAATGCGCGTTCGATATGAATTTGAGCAATGAACCTGGAAAGCTAAACCACCCTACTAATGCCTTGAGGTTTAACATTACACTCGCTTCATTATAGTGTCAATATTGAACTAGCATCAATAATGACTATAATAGTGACATCAACAGTCGGTTAGACAAAAACCTTACATGCGCTGTAAGGTTGCTTAAATATTTTTATCCAACAGTCACTACCTATGGAGCCATTAATCGCATGCATGCATATAAAGAGAAGAATAACACACGTGTGACTTATAAGTCATAACACACTAGTGTCTTATGTTGCCTCCCAGAGAGCATACGATATACGCAGGACATCCCGTTCATATCCTATTTATGTCGCATGTCCCGGGACATTGAAGATACATCCTTGGTACATACAATTCCTTAAATACGGTGTATATACTTTTGCAATATACTCGGAACATCCCAGTAATAGCTTATTAGATACGTCTTCTTACGTATATCTGTCGGCTATACAATTCCTTAAATACGTTGTATATACTTTTCCAACTTACATGGAATATCCCAGTAATAACGCATTTAAGTAGGTTCTCTTTTACGGATATCCGTTTATCCATTTTAATACGAGATTCAGAGTGCAAAAATAATATCCAGTTATGTAAGTCTTGTATATTTATTTATTAAAAAACATTAATATTAATTGGAAATTCCGAGTTTATTTTACAAACAGAAAATCTGGGTTAAAATAAAAAAATCTATGTCGTAAAATTGCATGAAAACAGCTCGTACGCTCATGTCTATTTGTGAAAAGCGAAAATAGTCGGCGGCAATGATGTTGCGGTCAATTGTCAAAAGTTATCTTTTCGACATTTCACCAGTGACAGTGACTGTTCGTAGTTCTCGCATTCGTATGACGGGATTGATAGGTGGTTGATCCTGAATTAGAATTATAAAGATACATAAACCAAAACTACAAAATATCATTGGATTTTTACTACATTCCAGTGCGTTTTGGTAGGACAGAAATTTGTAGTTGACAGTGGAACAAAAAGACCCATATATTTGTGCGAGAAATCGATCGTCGTGTGGCTCAAAAGAGCTAAGGAACGCCAGGACAGATTACAGAGAAAGTTTGAGACTAATATTAGTGATATGTGACACATTTTATATTTCTTTAAGTTAGATACTTAGCTGCTGTTAGTCATTAAACCTTGTTGTAATATGTTCAATTTCGTACATATAAAAAAATTTAAATTATAATAATAATATTTTTATTTATTACAAACACCGTTAGGTGCATGGCATGCGCATCGCCGAGATTTTATACATAAGACGTATGTTAGCAATATACTGGAAATTTCCGTTTTTGCTACAGGATATCGTAATGATAGTTTATTGATGGTCCATGACCAAAACAATACATCCTTAGTATATTTAATATAGAATCCAAAAAGTTGCTTTACATCCTTCCGATGTCCTATGCATGTACCATAGATAATGAATGCCATATATCCCAGGGATGTATCTGCGGATATCTAAGGGATTTCCGAATTAGTCACATCAGATATCCCTGCGATGGACTATGGATAGCGTAAGCCGGTAACATACATGGATATCCTACGAGTTATACTTGGGCTATATTTAGGACACATCTGTGCTATCTGGGCTTTTATCTAAAAATATTCAAGTTTCCCTTATAAATTTATACAATTTATTTACTTAAGTTAACATTAATATTAAATGAGAATAAAATGCAGTTTGAAGATTCGGTAATGGCAAAACCTTGTATGTTTCCAGTGTTTGAATTTGCCTCTATTATTACATCAGCTCGGTTTAGAACACTTGCAGCACCTTAGATTTCTTTACAATCTTAATTTTATTGTTGATGGATCCTTGTGAATATCATTTTTGACCGTTGCAGATCTCCATCCTCCATACCATTTTAATGTTGTAATGTTCGCCCCTTCATTTGCCAGTAACGTAGCGGATGATTTTCACATACAGTGAGTGGTGCTCAACTCAGAGTGTCATAGGTGCAAGTACGAAGCAATTTTAGATGGTATTTTTGCCAAACTGTTTATTCCAACGCCTTGATATGTACACTTGCCATTTTCATAAAATACAAAAGATCTTTTATGTGTGGCATAACTTGGTCTGGAAAATATGAATTTTTCCACAATTCTACACTTGCTGGAACTCTTCTTGCATTATTGTGAAACTACGATATTCCTTGGTCTTTATATCAGACGTAATTACATATAAATAGTAATCGTTGCCTTGAACATTTACTCAAATTAGTTAGTTCATCCCATCTGCAAGCTCCCGCAATTTCCATAATTAACGCTGTTTTAATGAGCAAATATATACACACAGGTGCATCTTTCAAACACTTGTTAATATCATTGCGTTTAAGAATTTTTGATTTTTTGGCTTATGATGTTTTGCCTTGCTCTTTAAAAAACTTCGAAGGAAATTTAGAGGTATTAATGTTTTTGTAAAACTGGAGTGTTGACTTACACATTGAATCCATAACAATGATGCAACACATCTCTTGTATAGTTCAAGAAACTGGGCAAGCAAATCACTTTAATTTATACCTGTGACGTGTTTAACTTTCATCCATTCTTCAAACGCCTTGAACTCCTTATCGTAAACGTCAAGAGATTTTTCCGGTAAAATTTGCAATGTGGCCGCCTCTGCCTTGTCAACATTAATTGCAACATACAATTAAAAATATTTATAAAAATATGCAGTATTATTTTATTTTATATGCATAATATATATATTATCAATAATTTCTGCGCAACATAACAACAATTTTGTTTTTTAATTATCTATTTCCGATTTGTGTTACATATTATTTTAACATTACATTACAATTTTTTTTTCTGTGTACAAACAGTAAGTGATCAGTGATAAGTTGACAAGATTAGTTTGTTAATCATTAAAAAATCAATGACGGATAGGTTTGGTCCTGACTAGAATCTCGTCTTTACTTAGAAGTAATTCCATTTTACAGAAGAACTGAATTTGAAAAAAAAATAGATTTTTACGATAGGAAGACCTCAACCATCTGTAAATAATTTAAAAGATGAGGTAACTAAAGAATGATGATAATTTCGAAGTAGTGGTTTTAAGTTTAAAATTTCGCCATTCAGATTTATTATTATTATACGTCTCCGAGGAATGTATTATGCAGCAAATCTTGAACCAACTCGGAAATAAGATTATTCTATGAAGGAAAACTGAAAACTGCAACATTATTAAACCGTTAAACTCTTCGGTCCTAAAAAAAACAGTTATCGCAGTTTTGCTGTTAGAAATGCGCCAAAGGTGGCGTTGCCGGGCGTTGTAGTTTTTTAAGGCTTTTAGTTAATTATATTTTTGTAATTTTTTGTTTTACATTTTGCCACATTTCAAGTTCCAATCCACAATAAATTAAATATAGAGCTGTAACTTAAAACTTACCCTGTAGATTTCTACGATTGTTTGCCACATGCTAGAGCTAACAGTGCCTCATTTTTTTTTAAATGGCTTAAATATACAGGGTAGGTTTCAAGTTATAGGGCTTTGAATTTCTAGTTGGGGTTAATTTGACCGATTCTACCTTTCATCATTATTCATCCACTTTTAATGTTGATTAAACCAATATTATTATTAACTATAATAACAGGTAAGAGTATTAATAAAATTAGTTTCACTTCGGCTAAAACCTAAACGTAAAACCATACTGGCACAAAACATAATATTACTTTCATTCCTTCAATTCTTAAACTTATCGTTAATCTTAAATCTTATCTTAAAATTTTCCAACGTGGCCCTTTTCTCGCATTATATCCCTTAATGTGTTCCTCTCTCCTCACCTACTAAAACCCTTCAGATCCGTCACCGACAGAAATTTAAAAATGCATAATGCCATAATATAATCATGCATTTGCTTTTTACGAAACCGTCTGCAAAAAACTTCTTGCTAAAGTAGGATGTTGAATACAGCATTGTTAGGTTACTGATTTATATAGGACAGATAACACCGATATGAAATTATTTATCGAATGTATTAATATTTACAAATTTGTTTGTTGCTAAAAAAAACTTAGAAATAGCGTTAGCTCCTGATGCAATATCCGAGACACTTAAATGTATTTTATGGAACTAACCATTATTTGTTTAAAATATCTATGAATTAATTCAGCCAAGAGGATATCAGAAATGGTATCACTTCCAAATGACGAATATTTACTTATATTCTTATCATTCGGCTATATATTTTATCTGTCTCCTTCACTGACCTAGACCATCACCACTCTTACTTCAAAAATCCGGCCGTACCTTTTAAACAGAAGTGCGACCACACTTCTGCTTGTTCAACTCGTCGGATTCTCTTCCACACAATACGTTCCCTACACTCTCTTCTCTCCTATAGTCAATTACACCATTTGAACGTATTAATTTTAAACTAAAAAAAAAATAAAAAATTGGCTTACTTGGAAAACTTTAGAAAATATTATGCTTAAAATTTTTAACAGATTCCAAAATTACCAAATACGTTTAACTAAGTATCATCTCTTGGAAACTTTACCAACGTAATAGAATATTGTTAGAATAATTGTTTCCCTGTCAGGTAAATTTACCGAAAAATCTATATATCGGGCCGAAATGTACTATATCATAGGGAGAATTTTTTTATTACACTTTTGAGATGCAGACGGCAGACATTGAATTTAAAATGGTACTATAAGTAAGTATTACATATGGTCGCAAAAGAACATACGTTTGTAACATAATTTTTCGGATTTTTCGGTCTTGATATGTTATGTCTAAAATTATTATAACTGATCTTTTAGCGAGCCGCACTGGATGAACCGACTATAGCATCACTTCAGTTCTTCACCAAACCGTGGCGCTGGTTGCCATTAACGGTCAAAACCGGTTGTCAGTTGAAAAGTTGCCGCGTTTATTCGACGTGCAGCTTTCGTAGCGTACGGAGAAGTAAACTTTGAGCGTATACCCATAAACTCCGAAAACTACGCAGCTTTTCCGTATTCACGAGCGCGCGAAAGGAAACTTCCGGTTTTTTTTTGAATGGTAGCGGCTAGTAACATTTCCAGTGTGGTGTCTAATACAAAAACTATCGTTAATTGGGATAGTTTTCCTGTGAATAGTGAATGTCTTTTAATTTATACTTTCTTAGAGGATGCTTATAAAAAGTGACATTATTCAAACCGATATTTTGAGCGAAATTTTGACGGTGCAATTTTAACGGCATATTCTGAAGATTTACTGTGTTTTATGTCTGCTATGTGATGAAGAGTTAATCTATGTTTTAACAATCAATTTAGTGCTCTCAATATGGATGGATAACTAACAGGAATTTTTTAAAAGTTATGTGTCGATAATTCATGCTGTAGAAAATTTGAAAACGACTTAGCGTGTTGGTGGTTGACTGTAGCGAACGTTTGAATCATGGGCCTGAAAATGGAATTTCAATATTGGAGTATTGCAACTTTTGCTTTAATAATAGGTGAGTAACTGAAAATTTATTTAATTTATTCCTGAATACCTATTATTCTGGATTTTCCGGCGGGACTCCTCATTCAAGCTAGTGGGAAAACCGAGGGTCATACTATTATATTTTTTCGTGCGTAAAAATGCAGATAATGGATTACCCTCGGGATTACCTATCTAAAACCTAGGTGCCTATTTAATTCAGTAGGTAATATTTATTGCATCAATTCTAGCTATCTTAGGAAAGTTTGCCGATTTGATTGGATTGCATTCGTTTTAAAAATATTTGCAAATGCTTCAACATGGACTTTTGGCGCTATCGATTTTACCTATAGAACCTAAATACTCTGCGCATTTTTTGTTACAATTTTTGCACTCTTTCTGCTGATTTATGTAAATTTTATATATCAGTTTATATAGCTACAAATAAATGCAGTAATCGTTGTTTAGATTTTTTCCTTTCTCATCGAAATTGTTCTATTTTAAAATGCATTGGTAAAACTAGCCCAATATTTTGCCATTCGGCTAATCCGTTCTAAACCGCAGTTTCAGTCTGGTTAGATTTTTTTTCTACAAAAAGCGAACCAAAGCTTACAAAATCAAATGATTTTTAATTTCTCACGGATGGACGCACTCCTCGGTGCACTCGAATCTAATTTCACTGACGCCGCTTTTCTAAATTCTGATATTTAAAAATGATAAAAAGTACCTATCTAGGCATTACGCCAGGTTTTCTAGTAGAGTATTAAAAAAACTTGTAATATATCAGTAAAATTTTGAAACACGTTTTATCTGTAAGCTTAACCTTTAGCTTGGTTTCTAGTTCAAAAACACAGTACACAAGCCTAATATTCCCTATTTTTAAATTTCGACTGGGTTTTTACTTTTCTACCTGCTCAGACTACCTGCTCTCAAAGATCTCACTTCTGAAAGGAATACCAACTATTAAATCAATTTTACCTTTAATGTTTTTTTAGTAGGTACCTATTCCTGGTTGTTAATTTCTGGATAACATTTAATTTATTTTTGAATTGGTCGGCTTATATATTGATCTCATTAAAATAAACTCCTCAGTAGACAAACATATATGTGCAAGACCTTCAGATGTAACCTTTATTTTTGGCATAAGAGTTAAGTTTTTAAGAAACGCCTGTCAAAGTTTTCTTTCACATGAGTGCCTCTTGACACACTTGCAACACAACCATACACTATATTTTCTGCAAACAACACTAAAAGACAATAACACAGTTAAAAGCAAACTTTTTAATAAATTGGAAATAAATAGTTTTCGCTTGTTAGTTGTGGCATAGGTATTTACTAGAAATTTAAAATATTTTGTAAGTTTCTTTAAACGATGTGTCTTTACTTGAAACCGAGCTTGAATTGATGAAAACGGTGGTTGGTTGTTGCATGGATCCATTTAAAGTTATGAATAAAGCTGCATATCGAGCTGTGTTGGACTGCATGCAGTATTAAATTGCTTGCAAAAAGTTTGTGGAGTGCTACAAAGAGAAAGACGTGTTTGGGAAATATCTTGGGAAATTGCTAAAAATGCAACCCTGGCATATTTTGAGGAGAAAACAAAGGTTGGGAAATCTTCATCTCTGTAGTCGCATTATTCGATGATGCTACATATAAATAGCGATGCAGGTAGATGTAGAGAACTGTAAGGTTTTTAAAAATAGTGATGAACAAAGCAAGACTAAGAACATGGCCTCGTAAAAATCTAACAATCGAACATTTACCCCAATTATCTGCTAATTAAAGATGGAAAAAATTATTGATACGTAGCTTTTCATTGTCAAATGAATCTAGAAGAAAGCCTCTCCCAACTCGAATATATTTTTATGTTAATTTTATAATTAACATGTTAATGATTTTACATAATTTAAAAATATAGATATACCTACATTTATTTGGGAAACAATTTACAAAGACAAAGCCAGTTTAAATTCTACGCAAAATATTAAGTTTAATGTAATAGGCAAACAATTTAATTTAAAAAAAATAACAGAGGAATAAAATATTATTACAAACAATCCCCTGATATTATCATACAGTGCGAAATTTGAAAGAGTTTCGCAAGACTCTTGCAACTTGCAAAAGTCTTGGTCTTGCTGAACATAGTTGTTCTTGCCTACACAGCCTTGGTATTGGTCTTGCTAACCATAAGACGGTCTCGATCTTGGTCTTGCTTTATTGCAAGAGTAAGACTGAAAGATCGAGACCAGCCTCGGTCGTCACTATTTTTAAAGCGTCAAGGAGAGGGTTACCAACCCAAAAAAACAATGATCTTGACTAAAAACCAGACTGAGCAGTTTTTGAAGTGTGCCCCGGACGAGGCCCCGGATGATGAGTATTGATTAAAACTGCACATTTGTGAATATTTGGTGCCTACCGGGAGCAGCTTTGCCAGTTGACTCTTGACAACATAGAAGATATGGATATGTTATTAATGGTTAAGTTACCAGATGCCAAAATCAAGGTGTCACGAAATCCTACTATCGTTAATTTTTTTTATCGAAAATGCATGGCTGTTCGTCCAAAATGGATATCGGCAGCTTTTCCTAAAATACGTGAAAAACCAGAAATAGCAGAAACCCGGTCAGAAATATTTGATTTGGAAAAATTCTTCCTGCTACGTGTAGCAATATTTCTGCCGCTTCTAATTTCAATCCCCTATACTACTGATACTAGAGCAAATTTTAAAACAATAAAACTGCGTGAGGAGTAGAAATCTACCGTTTAAAGATTCCTTGGCAAATAATAATTATAACACTGGAACACTGATTAAAGTACCTACAATCAACATCTGCAGATGTTGCCTCAACGTCAAAACTAGGAATGCGGTTGTTTCTGTTCATTTCGTTTCCAGCCCGATTTCCTGCATCACAGAGAGTAGCAGCCTCGGTAGCAGAAGTGTAGAAAGAATTCATATATCAAGCTATTTAAATTGTGTCATCAATATTGATATTAATGCATAAATACAAATGTTTTCTGACGTTCGCTTTGAAAATTTGGCATTTCACATTTAACATTAGTGCCTTAGTCGAGTTTAAAGTCAGCTATTTTAAGGCACCAGTGCCTTAAAGTAACATTTCTAAGGCTACAGGAGAGTGTTAAAAATGTAATTTATAATATATTTTTAGAATAAATCTTTCTTACTTACCATTCTTACTTAATTATTTATTAATGTGTTTACATTACAATGGCAGGCACCAATATATCTTTCGTCGGCCCTTTTTTAATTATTATTATCCGAGATTATCTTTTATAATAGTTTCAAAGTTGGCTTAAAATACAAGTAGATTTTGTGAAATTAATTTTTCAAAACAAAACATAATTTCCGTGGTGATTTCATAATACTGAAGTGTGAAAGTAATACGAGCGTTAATAATATTTTAATCGGTCTGATGCGCTTGAAACTCATTCGATTCGCGTGCGTTTTTACTTTTACAATTATTTAAAAAAAATACAAACATTAAAATTGTAACAAATATGACCTGGTTTCTATTTAAGTAGGTAAATAAAAATATTGCTTTTAATTTTTTTTTAAATATAACGTTTCGTACCTACCGAGGTACCTACCTATTATTCGCGAAGTACCTATATATCTACGTAACCCATACACGTCACGATATTTAAGTAAATATTTGCTAGTAGGTAATATGTCGTATTCTATAAACTGCATCTGGAAATAGACACTGAAATTACATTATTCAAAGGCGCAGCAATCAGCCGATTGCTAATAGCTCCCGAGTAGCTCCCCATTCTCGTCCCCATTTAATGCTCTAACCTCAGTGTCTAACATAAACTCTGTCTCCGACTGTATCAAAGGCTCTATCATAACCGACTTCACTTCGGATGGAGTCTGTTGTGGCTCTATCTTATCAGCTTCATAATAGTTAAATTATTTGGCCAAAACAAAATTTAAGTATGTCTAATGTTTAACTTAGCCGAGGTTTATAGTTAGGTATATCCAATTACTATCCGATTTAGAAATATCTGTACAATGTACAAATAAAGGCAAGTAGCGTTATCGGTTTTGCTATCCAAACACATTAAAATGCTGGCCAAAGTCATTAGAAGGAAAGAATTTGAGGGAGAAGTTAGGTAGATACTCGGGTAGATATAAGAAACCTAAGTACTCGGGTAAATATAAAAGATTGATATTAAAATTTATTGGTCTCCCAAATTGTCTAGTAATTGAATTAGCTTTCCAGGCAAATGCAAATTAAACTCTACTAAGAAATAAATAAACTAATTGTCTATTTACTTTTAAATCTTTAACTTTTTGAAAAGAGCATTGCTTTAAAAATCTCGAGGTGAATCAATAGGGGATTAGGGGAATCGTATGTAATATTGACAATATTGATTATAAAATTTTAGTTTAGTGAATATTAAAACTAAATAATCTCGTAGATCCCACTGTATAAAAATAACAGATTGCTAGGTATTTAGATAGCATCTGAGTGCTGTAAAAAATCATTGGGTTAGAATGAGTACCCAAATTAAAATTATTTAAATGTCCCGTCTTGCTGGTACTAATAGTAGTATCGTAGGTAAATAGTTATATAAATTCTTAGGAACAAGTCATAACAGCTTGAGAATGTGAGGAATACATTGAGATATTTGGGAAATATCGGAGCTTCTCGGGATATGCTTCGAAATATTGGGGAAAAGATACTTGAGAAATATTCAGGAATGCCGTTACTTACCGATATATACGTCGCCGATAATACGTAAGAGAATATGAAATACAATAATTAGTTGACATTTTATCTGATTCTGTTTCATGACTTTGTTATCCCGTTGTCCACCTCGGTGTCCACGCTTCTTGTAGTGGAGTTGTATACTATTGTCTTATATTTTATATAAATATAAATTCACCTAAAGTAGTTTTCATACAAGTTTCCTTCAGTAGATAACAGTTATAGGATATAACAGTTATAAGATCACTTGCATGAGTGGTTGAACAGTAATTCTTTGAAACCAAATACAGCAGAATCAAAATTTATGGTAATTGATAAGAAGAGTGTGCATGAATCTGTGATGCTAAAAAAAATTCAGATAACGGTGAGGATCACTTGGAACATATAATTGCAAACTATAATTTGGCAACAAGACAGAGAACCTTCCCATAATATTCTGGCTATAAGATAATGTTTTCATAATTATTATCAAGTGTGGATGGGTAAATATGAAACAATAAACAGGACCGCGATCGTCTCAGTTCTTACGTCTAGGAATACCTTCCATTAAGGTTATTTGAAAAATTCAGTCTATAGAGAAAGTAACAATGTTGAAGACATTCAGAGAAAAAATATGGGAGAAATAAGAAATTTGAATAAAAATGAGTATGAGTATGATGGTATTATAAATGCCCTAGAATGCCAGAAAAGAATTTACCAGAAATGTGACGAGGTTAATTGGAGACAGGCAGAGCATGGCTAGAAATTATACTTTTTACTTATTTTTTGATGTATGGTTGATGATAAGTTTTAATTGCCTAGTACTTTATCTCCAAATTTAGTAAACAGAATTTAAAAACTGTATAATATTGCTTTATAGCTCATTTTGTGAAATATGGCCGGAAACTAAAGATGCCATGGCATTTGAAAAATAAAACTTTTTATCTAGGTAGCAGCAGGTATCTTAATAGGTACGAAAATCGTTAAGTTTTGATCTCGGTTTTGATACATGATATAATAGGTCTGTTCTAGCAGCGATTTCAAACGGTTTCAAACCGTCCGGAGTTTGCGCATAACGATATAAACGTCGCTTATATGGCTATGCGTAAACTCCGTACGGTTTGAAACCGTTTGAAATCGCTGCTAGAACAAACCTTATATTATTCAAAAAATATTTAAAATTTAATAGAACTGTAAAAATCATTAAAATGTGGTACCTTGTATTAAAAAAAAAAGACAAAGTTGGTATACGCCTCGGTATGCGCCTTGTCTTTTTTAAACACCATGTATATATTAAGATAAAAGCACGTGTGAAATCAAACAACTTTTGTTCGGGATATTTTTTTTTTATTTTAAAAATAATAGACATATTTCCATTTAAAGAGTTATCTGCATTACCTTGTACAAAGCGAGAGTGATTTCTACAACTGCTTTGCTTCTCGGTTATTATAAGAGATAACAGAAAGTGTAAACATCCCTAACCTAAGATTTTTTATGACAAATTGATACAAATATAGGTGGGTATTTTTTGAGACGTCATCCACCACTGGCATTTGGTGTACAAATCGCTGCCATTATTAGCATTGCTTGCGTTATTCGGCAATTGACCATATCAGGCATTAAAGTGGCAGTAACTAGCAATAGTCGGTAATAACTAATATTATTTGGCATGAAATCTGCATTATTCCGTATAGCTGGCATTATTGTCCTTATCTACACTCAAACTCTTCTCTAACGGGACGCGAAGCTTTGTCTGAGAATTGCTCGAAAAATATAGAAACTTGATTAGGTAGTACCATATTTTTTAGCTCTTTTTCTTTATGCTCCATATTTTTATGTTTGTGAATGAGTAAAAAAGTTGGTCACAAATAACCAAGCAAATAACTTTTTGCAAATTTCTCTTATAGCATTTTTTTTACCTACATCTGAGCCTACATCTAATAACTCGAGTAATAACCTCTAATTTTCAGTATTTTCAGGTTGTTTTAAGTAATTTTTCAGGTAATCATATTCTCACGGGAAAAGGGTAGGAGAGAATACACCGTTTATTAATTATTTAAGAAACAGGTGTCATTCTTGCTTATTGTCACTAAGCTCTCGGGCTCAAACATTATGACCAAATTACTTTCAGTTTCTTAACACATAAAAAAAGCATAGCTAGCATGCGTGACCGCACTAGATAATGTCCTGTATTTATAAATCATTTTTAATATTTGGGAAGGATTGTCCTTTGTATGTTACGTACGAAGTTAGAATGTGTTAGATGATATCGAGGAAAATAATATGAAGAAGTTTAACAACTGTTAAATAACTACAAAACAGACAATTTTTCTTGTTTAATCATTTTGGGTAAAACAAGAAAACACTTAAAAATTAATCAGAACAGTCTTTTTAGGGCCACTATTTTGAACCCCAATTAGTTACTGCCAAACTATCAGTGTCTTGCATATATATCTATTAAGGTCATACTCTCATTGGCACATACAAACCACTGATTAATTTAACGAGCCATTAATGATACTAACCAAAGTTCAAAGTAGTGGCCCTAATAAATGCGTAAAATTCCAAACACTGTTAAACTATTCATTGTTGAATTCATTCACATTAATGTCATACTTACTACTTGCTTCGACACATTCCAAAAGACTGATTAATTTAAACGAGCAGTGACAAATCGAAGTTGAAAGTAGTGGCCCCGAGAGTGGCCCTCAAACATTAGTTTTCATTCAATTATTCGGTTATTGCAATGGAAAATATTAATATGTTGTTTAACCCTTTTAATATCATTTCAGCAATTTACGTCAGACAAGGGTTGATATACTATATTTCCAGAGAAATTTGTCAAAACGTATTGAGTTAACGAACGATTTATTTTGGCATATATAAGAAAAGACTAGGCACTTTTAAATTTATGAAGGAGCATGAAAATGAGCTAAAAATAATTATAAATTGAAAATTATTTGGCTCAATAAAGACGCCAACAAAGAAAGATCGGTATGTGAAATAAAGTGGTAAAAATCTTAGTGAAAAAAAAAATATAATTATGTAGGTAAGACATAGAAAAATTACAATATCAATGAAACCGAGATCTCTTATAAGAATGAAAATTTCGAAGAATATCGCTTCTGATCGAAAAGATATTGAGCATATATAAAATCGGAGAAAGACCATACATAGCTTCTTAGACATGAAGCAAGAATGGCATATTTCAGGAATTTGGATAGTCCGAACTAAAAGTAATAATTACGCAGATATTACATATCATGGTGTAAAAAAATGTGCAAAAGAGGAATAAAGTAAACACTCTCCAAATTTTAGTAAGCATGCAAAAATTCTGAATCTGAATACGTAGCCTCGTACGTAGCCAGTGACATCAAATAATCAAGTTGAAGGACAAAAATCTGCTCATACAAAAAAAGCGACAGTTATAATAGGGATAGTCCAAACAGTAATTTAAATAATAAGATAACATTTCCCTTTACCTCAACTCAAGACGGTGGACACACGGAACCGGCAGATGACAAATTAAAATTTATAGACGAAGTTATTTCAACGGACGATATTTCCGAAGTGGCCAATGAATACATATTTTATGAGCCCGTTGGTCTGACAGGACACTATACGACTTGACGAAATGAACATTTCCAAAAACTATAAGGCTACGAAAAAACAGAAAGGTTAGCTTTATCTACATCCGGAAAAATATATCGTAAGCCAGTTGCTTAATTAAAAATATTAAAATATAAATAAATTACCAAAACGGGGAATTTTAACTAAAGTCTTGCCTAAAATTTACAATTTACAATAAGGGCATCGCGGATTTCATGCATGCGGGTATCGAAGTTATTGTCACTTCTTTAGATTTTAGAAAGCGCATTTAGATCTCTCCAATTTTACTCAAAATTTTGCAGGTGCGTAGATATTTTTCTGTTTCCAAACTTATCCTGTATAAAGTCGCTTTTATATCTATTTAGAGATATGTTTATTTTGTTGATTGGTTGTTCAATCTATCCTCCAAAATTCTACTTAATCTTTGTTTAATGCAGGCTATAGAACAGATTGCTTTGATGTTTTCGCTCACAGATATATAAAATTATTTTTAGGTTTAATTAATTAAAAAAAAACACTAAGGTACATTGTGCAAATTGTACAAAGTCCATGTAGAAAGCATATTCGTTCGTTTATAAAGCGAAATAGAACGTCACTTCACTAGATACGTTGCGGTACCTACGAGGGGTGATTCACTTCTCGCAATACTGTCACAAACTCACTCGCAATCGCCGAAATCACTATCGCAATCAACGCAATCGCTTCGCAATCATCGCAATCGCTTCTCAATCCCCCGAAATCGATTCGCAATCCACGCAATCCTATCGCAATCCATTCGCAATCGCTCAGAATTCACAAAAATGTTCGTTAAAATAGATGATATAAAGTACCAAAGGAGCGGCTACGTGCTAACTGGGTACAGTATTTGTCATAAACACGTATAAAAAATCGTTAGGTATTTTTCTCGGTATTTTTATGGTACGCGTTTGTTGACAACAATTGAATTCATTGTCGTCAATAATACAGGGTGTTATTTAAGTACGTAGCCAAACCTCAAGTGGTAATTCCTCGAGTGATTTTAAGATAAACATATAAACATATGTCCGCACTGTTTCCAAGATACAGGATGTCAAACTTAAAAAAAAATAGTTTTTTTTTGTAAAAATCTTAATAAGATTCTTTTGGTCGATTTTGTTAAAATTCGGCAGTAATATTTACATTACAAGGAGCTAATTTAGCCATAATTAATTATTTTTAAGTCCATTGGCGTCCCGGAAGTCACTTTTGAAAAATCATATATTTTTTCAAATTTAGCAACTAAAAATACAACTATCGTATCCCTTGTATTATCTTTGTATCTTGCTTAGTTTTTGAGAAAAAAAATCACCTTTTTGTGATATAGTCTAGGGACATGTAATAAGTAGTGGTGTTTATTTTTTTTCCCTAAAGAGTAAGAAATATACGAAAATAATTCAAGGGACAAAAAAGTTGTATTTTTAGTTCCTTAATCCGAAATAAATACCAAAATTAGAAAGAAGTCAACGGCGTACACTACCGTTTTTTTTCTTAAACTTGAACACTCTGTATTTTGGAAACAATGCATTTCCGGACCTATGTTTATATAAACTTTTCGTCCTAAAAATCACTCAAAGAGTGAACTTTGGCCGCGTACTTAAATAACACCCTGTATAATACCAGTTTGTATACGGAGTATCCCTTATACACTGCTAGCTATCTGATATGAACTATACTGAACTGGCATTGGAGTGGGAAATCTATACAGGGTGAAGCAAATTTGCTTCTCATCATTAGGATCTCGGAAACCATAAGAGATACGAAGTCTGTTAATATGGGGGCAAAGTTGCGCAATTTAGGGGTCATCGATATGTCATTGAGAAATTTAGAAAATTCCGGCTACTTCCGGAGATATTCGTAGTAAACCGAAAAGCAGCTATTTAATTTTTATTTTTCCTGACTTTATTTGAAGATATAATATAACACGAATGTAACATTATTATTTGTTTATAAGATGGCAGTATCAAATTTTAATCTGACGTTTCGTGTCCGCGCGCCCATCATCAACTTGATTTCTTTAAATACGGACCTGGATTTTTTATTTAATTTTTTAGAAGCCTTTGTTCTCCCAAAACCAACGATGTCTCACACTTACTAGCAAATCAACAAATCTAGATTTTTTCCATAAGAAATAATGTGTTAGACAGAGATAGGGCAATCTCGAGGGCAATCTTTTCTGGCTCGATTTCACTTATGAGAATATTTGTTACCGCTATTGGACAAGTGTGATACATCGTTGGTTTTGGGAAACCAAAGGCTTCTAAAAATGAAATAAAAAACACAGGTCCATATTTAAAAAAAAAGTTGATGGTGGGGGCCCGGACACGAAACGCCAGATTTCAAATATGATACTACCGTCTTGTAAAGGAGAAAAAATGGCAACAATAATGTTAAATTTATTTTATATTATCTCTTTAAATAAAGTCAGAACAAAATTAAAATAAAATAGCTGATTTTCGATTTATTACGAATATCTTTGGAGGTAGTCGGAATTTTCTAAAATTCTCAACGGCATACCAATGACTTTTAAATTGCGCAACTTTGTCCCGATTTAACATACTTCGTATCTCTTATGGTTTTCGAGATCCTAATGGTGAGAAAAGAATTTGTTTCACTCTGTATTGCAGAGAAAATAAATTTGACGTTCCATTTAAAATTTGACATTTGGCTATGATGGTAGAGAAAAATCTGAATGAGTGGCAACACTGCCGATATCATTTTGAAATCAGGAACTTCGGATAATCCGAGTGATCTTAATTTTGTCGCAAAAGAATTTTTCTACGACTGCTATGAAAAGTGTCTAAAAACGCACGTCAAAC
>MU181923.1:169775-187449 GCA_016904865.1 Pissodes strobi | reverse complement strand
AAAAAAGCATGGAAGTCGACTCGGAAAGCGATATTATCGATACTTCTCTGCTAAAAATGTGTGTAAATAAAAAGACAATGATAGTACGAAAAAGTACTTTATGTTGGTATTTTCTTAAAAGCATCATGGTAGGCTGTCTAGTGATAGACTTATCAGATAATCAGATGTAAGTCACTAAGTACCCCAAGCAGATGTAGAACTTCTGAAAAATACTGCCAAACAAATAAACAACGAACCAAAAATTAAAATTCTAAGAAAGCAAAATAGAGACAGTAGAAGTGAGGAAAGTTCTGAAGGTTTTATCACAGTTCAACCGTTAAGTGAATTTGAAAATGAATAATTTTCAGATGTTGAGTTAACAGAAAATCACTTGTAATACCATAAAACAAGAAGAGTACTATGATGGTGTTTTTTACGATGATACCTAGTATATTGGCAGTTTTGTCGAAATTTGACCAAGCAATAAATATAAAATGAAATTTCTTAAGAAAGAACTTGACTTCATATGGCCAGTAAAAGATGGTATTCAGATTGTAAAATAAGAATTTATTTTGTATGTATCTGTATTTAAACTGAAACGCCAGGAACAAATGGAACTTGAAGGAAAATACAAAACCTTAAAAAGAGTGTTTAATTACTTTTTAAAATATAAATGTACTTGATCATAAAATTTGTACAACCATTATTTGCCGTTACGTCATAGCTTGGCATCTCCCTTTACACCATGGACGTATTTTCTCTCGTATTTTCTACACCAATTGCCTAATAGGAGTAATTCCTGTCATTTGATAGGTATCGACTAGTGTCAAACGACGCATTTCTTTTAAACCGCGGAATAAATCATTTTTAAAATGAATTGTCGGTTTAATGAGAAGGAGCGAGCTCTTATTTTCAAACTTTTAATTATTTTACTTGAGAAAGTTGGTTAATCGCAAATTTTTTTTATACCTTCACTAACCGTGACGTAAGGGCAAATAATAGTTGTACAGTCTACATGTTATAATTATATTTTTTAAGAGGACATTGCAAGAATTTTTATATTATATTTTTTAATAGGATATTTTAAGAATTTTTATATTTTATGCAATGTGTTGTATATTCGAAGCAAAGTCGGTATGAGGATCCCATAACCATGGGTGATACAGTGTTTAGCAAATGGATACAAGTAAAGCCCCCATTCTTAATACCTAACAATGAGGTATACGAAATATTACACCTGCTTACATTTTAGTTTGTTTTTCAAAAATGTCCATTATTTTCGATAAATGGGGTATTTATATATACGAACTTGGTTGCTTAGATTATTCCTGATTTTATTTTGTTCCTACTCATTTAGTTTCTTAATAATACCTAAAAATTTCGATAAAACACAAATAAAAAGAAATGGGAGAACACCAGGGCCTTGACCAGGACATAAAGAAACAATTATTTATGGTATTTTCTTTTGTTGGCAACTCCTAGTAGATTTGAAAAGTCTTTGGCAGTCGCAAGAAGTCTTAGGCAGTCACAAGCAGTCACAAGCAGTTCCTAAACATTTTAGGCAGTCTCTAGCAGCCTATACAATTTTACGGCAGTCCCTAAAGTCACTGGGCATTCCCTGGCAGTCGCGCTTAAAATGATATTTTGGCATTACATGTACATATTTTTTTAAAGTGAGAGACCCCTTGTGAAGAATACTTAATATGCTGCTGCATAACATGGCATACCGGCGGGATCATAGAGACGTTAGGTGTTGCTATGTATAAAATAAAGTTCCTTAAAAGAGACCTTGATGACCGCATATGGCAAGAGGAAGATATACATATAGTTGGAAAGAAATATATTTTTTATGGTCCCATTACTCTGCAGGGAAATGGCCCTTTTCGTCTTCGAAGGCAGAACAAGCTAATTATTGAGAATAGGTTCAAAAACTTAAAAAAAATTAATCCTTTTAACTTCGTTTTGTTATACATACCCATATAACTACTTTGCAATCCTTGAAAGAATAACACCATAATTATGTATTATATATATAAGTACTATGGTACCAATTTAGAATAACCTAGTGGCCAAAACAAATAAATTTGTTTCTTGCTAAGATACATGTCAGTTTATAGTAACTTGAGCAGCTACCAAAACTCTTGCTGTCACCTGCAATTGCCTACAATCGTCTGCAATCAGTAACAATCGTCTACAATCATGAGCATCTACAAAAGGATATAAAATTAAATTTTCTCTATATCATATTAAATTTTTGGAATCTGTTGTCAAAAAGTGATAATATTCAAATTATTTCCGATCATGCACCCAAATTGTCATTAATTTTAACTATCAATCAATAACAATCTATCTAAAGTCACCATGGTTTATGAAAAACATACCTATTATTTTAAATTTGTATTTTTCTATAGATTTTACAATACACCTATGGTGCATTCGAGGGTGCATTTTATTTAAAATAAGTAAAATTTGTGGGAAGGTTTTTATCTTTTTGATTTGGTGCTCATTACTAATTTGTGTTATTGAAAACATTTTTTAAATGGTCATAAAAATTCCATGTAGGTGCTAAGGGCAAACCATTTTTAGTGATGTCGCCAAGCACCTCTTACTTTATTCATGAACCAAATTTGACATTTCGCGATCAGGAGATGTTTGCATACCATACATGAAATGTCGATAATCGAAATCGAAAAAATTTAATGCTAGCTAAGCCTATAATATGTGACTTCGCCATCTGTATGTAAATCATGTATTTTCACTCTTCCTTTATTATGTTATGCAGTACCTAGTTTTTAAATACTAGATCATAGTTAAGATAACATATTCTTGCCTTGTCGGAAAAACCCACCACAAATACCTATACTAAATTGATCTTCAAAACACACGGTGTATTAAATTTTTAAGATCGGGTTATTTTCTTTAACTCATTGAAACGATATGTGTGTAGTAAGGTTTTTAGTTAAAACCTCGTTTACAACTTATGCAGGCAAGTATGGAAGCAAACATTGGCAATCTCATTTTCGAGCTTATCGAGGAGCTTATTTCAGTTTTATCCACTCCAAAGTGTCCATAAATGTTTGCATTTTGTCGGCCCATCTATAATAGTGTTGCCTTTGGTCTTGGCTGAACAAGCTTCAAACCGAGCTTCTAATACTACACTGAAATCTTTTTGAAGGGCTTTTCTTTCCAGTTTTATCATCATTTTGTATATCGTTTTTCTGTATTAGCTATCGAGTCGCTATGCCTAAACTAAAAAATGCAAAGATATATAAGGTTTTCATCTAAGATCTTATGAGAAGGTGTGTTCCCATTATTTCAAGTTTTAAAATATTTTTTACATCACGGCATATTAAAACGTAAATTAAATAGTTTTGCCCTAAAATTTGTCTGTTTTTTATACTTGTATCTAAATTCTATATATTTCTTCTCTTACAAACCTGCGACTTTTTTCTCTGTCAATTTAAAAGTCACCTGTTAGAATTTAAGATCTCTATTCAGATCACCGTCAACCGATAATTCAAAGCAAGAACCTCGGCAATATCATAAAAATTAAAGCGAGGGGACGCCAAACGTAATTTTCATTTTCTCTCCGACATATCGGGAAATGAAATCGTTGAGCTGCTAGCACGAACGACGAATTCGCAGTTGATTTACTTTGAGTTTAGTTCAACATCTATTCGAAAATCTCTTTAATAAAAAAATGTTATTTCCATACAACTGAGCGAATGGTTGATTAAGTTGTTTCCTGCATTATTGTTATTGTTCTTGCTATAATTTGCACAATATGGAAGTGTTGTAAATATGTTTCTAGTATGATGATATATATTTTTCAAATAATGTGTTTAATGAAGTAGTAGCATACCGTTAGTAAGAGCACCGAACGCAGTATCATTAAAACAACGATATAACCTTACAGATTACAGCACATAAATATTTATCTCCCCATAATATGCTCGATAAAGTGTAATGTGTAAATTCAATAGACCGTATTTATTTTTGATTTTCATTAATGAATAATCAGAATCTTGAAAATAATTCGCTGCTTGAAACTATTGATTCATCTACCTGTCCACGATGGAAAAGTATGTCATTAAAAAAGGATAGCAAAATATTTCATATTCAAAGTAAAACAGTTTTCCATATTTCGCTTATTACTGGGGATCCGATAACATCAATTTTGATTAAATTCTATTGAAAATAAGAAAAATAGCGTGTCTGCTCTCTATAAATTGTAGAAAATGCCAGTCTATCTACAGATATTTCATTTTTGGGTTTGCAGTTATTGGATTTTTTCTCCATTAACATTCACAATAAGCTAAATTACATATTTATATACCTATAGGAAAACTGGAGTTTTTGTTTTATTAGCTAACAATAAAAATCTTCATGTTAGGAAATTGATCAATAATTGATATTAAGCCAGATGGATCGCAACCGAAACATTTCTCAAAATAGGTATAATTATATTAATAAATTATTTTAATTAAACGCCCATGGAATGCCAGCGTGCCACCTTAGAGACAATGAATCACATATTTCTTGGTGTTGGCTTCTTGCAGTCGTCATTTCTAAAAATTATACAAAATTCTAGAAGCTGATTACATAGATTTGAATTATAAAAAATGATCTTGTAAAATATAATAAGTAGCAGTAGTTTATAAACAGAGAACCGATGCAGTATATAAGCAATAAAATTTACAATATAATCATAGCAGTTATGGCTAATGGCGCAGAAAAAAGAGTTAAATACAAGGTATGTTACGTTACAAGTGCTGCTGAATTGGCTCGCCATTGATATTATTCCATGAATTTATATTAGTGAATTTTTGTCAGTACAAGGTATACTAATAAGAAAGGTTCGAAAGGATTGATGATGACTGTAAAAATATCATTCAGCTTTGAAAGAAAGTTGATATATTTTAAAAAACTGTGTGTTTGTAAAAAATTTAGTCCACTACCCACCATAAATTCATACCTAAAATATTTTAGATCCTAAACACCTCGAAAAAGTATGTGAGGCCGCGGGTTACCTAGCGATTCTTCTGTAGTAGGTTTCCGTATCTAAGACACTCTGAAGGATATAAAGACCATTAAAAGGTGTGTGTATTAATCCAGCAAACGGTTATTTCTGAGTCAATCCAGAGATCTGCAAAATTAACAGAAATGTTTCTTCATTAATATAAATGATTATTTAAGTGAAGTTTAGAAACCAGTAGAATATCATTTAAAAGCCATTTAAGACCAACAGCTCTTAAATTGAGGCATCAGATATGATTTCGTTTTAACCCATATAACCCTGACATTTTTTTTTTAAATCAACCTGAAAGTGATTTTGGATGTTCATTATGGTGCATATAGCTAGGGAAAAATGTTTGAAAAAATATTTAAAATTTGTTTTTTGAAATAGAGGGTGTCCTTTTAAAAGAACCGTAGGGTTAAACAGGTCTAAATATCTTCAACAATGTTAAATGAAAATGTATTTATTTTAACAATATTATTACACAAAACAAAATCAGTCATATACATTATAAGGGATGAAAATGACGGAAATAGTTCTATGGATGTACTGCAATGTCGCATTTTTCACATCGAAAATTTGCTTTCTTATGAAATACTCCGCACTTTGTTTGGGTATTTTGATATATTACAGCATGATCAATTTGATCGTATCAAGAATGCTCCTAAGGTATAAGTTTCTGATCTTCTTGAAGCTATTTAATACTTTATGTGTTTTTAATGGTTTAACTGCTACAGCTCTTCCGAAGGTTAGTCGATCAACTTTGCCGCCATCAAATCTGTGCAAATGCCATCAGGCTTCTGATTCGCCATATTAATGCAATGGCTTACCAAAGGAAAGTACCAGTTTTTTCCCCTATTTGAAATACGGTACTGTCCAATATTTTGGTCACATTGATCGACTCCTCCCATATTTTCATTGTATGATTTTATCGGATTAGTTCTTTTTCTTTTTGAGAAAATCTCTTCACTTTATTTGTTGGCAGTACCTAAGAAATATTAGAGGCAATGGTTATTGTCCCAATTGACAAATGACTAATTCATTGTCCACCGATGCGTATTGGTAATTACACGTGGTTTCTTTTAAGATTGCACATCAGTCAGTGGGCACTTTGGCAATCTGTTATGCCTGATTGTCCCTAGCTCTTATTTTTCAAAATGTGAGTTCTTTCATTAGTGGCAACGATGTAAAGAAGTTGTCAAAGAAGATATGAAAGTTGCTAAATCCTGTCGATTGCAAGAAATGTGCATACTGCAAAACTACAGATGCAACGAGACCCAAATCTTTGTATGTTTCAGACAAAATGGTACTCGATAAAATTCAAAATACACTATATATATACCAAGCGAGTAGTTCTTACCCAGGGTCGGGTTTTCCTTTGGGTTGTTCTCAATTGTTTGCAGGCATGGCGTCCAAAACGGTTGCATTAGATTAAATTTGCACACTGAACAATCTCCTCTATACAACATTTTGATCCAAAAAAAATGCTCGAAAAGGCTTGCAGGAGAACAATAATTGTTTTTGTTGGGGGAAATATATTCCCAAATAGGAAAATTTTCCATTAAGTCTTTTCCAAGCGAATAGTGAAATTATTTATTTTTAAAAAATTTTCTTTAAACAAGCATGGATAATGGCCAGCCGTCCTCGCTATCTACATCTTCTGCTGTTCCACCTTCCTCGTCTACATCTTCTTTTGCTGTAATTTCTTCTGATATTTCCCTATACTACCCTCTTGATTTATATCCATAGAAACTTCTACATTTCCCCATAACTGAGATCCTGGAAGATTACTCTGGACGACGTCATTTTGGTCTCCGGAATCCGGAATTTTTGTCCACGTTGGTATTGTCTGGAGGAAACAAGATAATATCATTGGGAATATCGGAAACATCAAGGCCTTCAATTTCTTGCAGCAGTTCGTTTCACGTGATTTTTTTCCTATACCTGAAACCAAAGAATATTATATGCCATCGTAGTAGAATATTCTTTGCTGAAACAAAATAATTACATATTTTGTTTGTTTTATTTACCAAACCAAGCAGATTGTATTCCTTAAACATACAGTCCTTTTAAAAGAACTGTATAATTTAGGGACACACTCGGTGACACATGTATTCCATATTTTTGACTTTACCACAGAAGATGGTAAAAAAATATCAGTCTAATATACTAAAAAAAAATATGCTAAATATCAGATTATAAATGCAAACTCACCTTACTTTATTATAATCACTCATCTTCACAGCGATTTATTTTCTCTCAAACGCCAGCATGGCTCAAAGTCATGAAAGAATTGAAATAAAACGTCAATGGGTTACATGCTGAAAAACTGCTGCAGCCATCCATGTACTGCAAGCTAAAACTCGTACAAGTGCCGATAACACAGATTACCTTTATGTTATGGTGCTTTTAAAAGGACCAGGAGGATCAAATGGGTTAATGTAAAGTTGACATGGTGCTTCTAAGTCAATATTTAAAATGCCATCTTATGATTTGTCGCCGTAAAACAATCGACAGATCAATCAATACACTTCAAATAGAAGTAGTCAATCGTTGAGTCATAAAAATTCAGATATTATGACAGATTCCACTCACAAAACAGAACCACTATAAGTTAATAGGGTTTTTCCTTGGGCAATACCTTTTTGCTGTGTAAATGCAAGTGTTTTAGAATCTTCAAAGCTGCAATAATTACTTAACCATCCGCCCTATAATCTTAAATAACCTCATAAGGTATACGTTCATGTTTCACTATTCACACATATTATATTAATTCCAGGGAGAATATTTAGAAAACAATAAAATAACTATCTAATGTAAATACTCTTTTGCTATTTTACTTGTTATCTAAGAGCTCATTACTTACTTAATGATCTCGAAATACATGATTTTATACACAATTCGAACCAAGTCGCAGTATGGCTTCCTCTTTACTTTAGGGATCTAAAGTAAAGAGGAAGGAGGAAATCTATTACACATTTTGTAACGTTCGAATCGCCATATCACACATTTTGTAGCGTTCGCATTCACTTAATACGTTCAACACCTTACTCTACAGGTACAACGCGCCTAAAGAAGCTTCATTTCAATAGACCCTCGTATAAGTGCTCAAGAGCTCAAAAAGGTTGCAGTTGGGAACTGGTCATTTCTCAGCAATACGTAAATAATTTGGGGTTTTTAAAATGCAGATACGATATTTTGATTTTAAAGAATTAGTTACTTAATCCTATTCTTTGACATTGTTCATTTAAAACCCCATTATTCTTAATTAGATAAATATTAAAACGTTTCAGATACTTTAATTAGATAAATTTTATTACTTTTAATTCAATTTATAGGAATATTTCACTCACGCACAATTTTCCTATAAAAGAAATGGTATATCGACATATTACACCAGAAATACCACGTTGTCTGGGCCACGTGGTATTTTACACCTTTCTAACCAATAATATCATTTTGTGTTCTTTTAAATAAATAATATGTATACATTACATTTTTGTAAGTTTATTATATAAATTGGAACAATAAATGCCAATTTGTTAAGATGATATGTAATTATTTGGTTTTTACTTAATAAAGCTTATGGTTTTTGATTCGTGAAATATTCTCCCTAAATACTGCTCGCGCTTTAAAATTAACCAGATATTTTTTTACGCGGACGTGTTGTCTTTACAAATGTCACTAGTCCTTAATGATAAGAAAACATGCATTCTTAAAAAATTATTGGTAATTTTTAAGTACTTATTAGCCCCGAAAATTAAAGTCATGTTAATACAATCATAATACACTATAGTTATTTGTGTATTTAGAGCGCAAAGTAATGGATTGCCGCTTGAGAAAGAATATTAATGCGCGACGCGTAGCGGAGCGCAGTAATCTTTCGAAAACGGCAATCTTACTTTGCGGTCGAAAAACACACAGAACTTTTTCTACAGCCGTATTTTTAAAAAATAAATCCACATTTTTCTCTATACTTATTATGAAATTTGCGAATGACTGTCAGTTTTGACATATTATGTTCGGGCTTCGGGCATATTTAGAACAGGATTGTCAGCAACAAACTGTAACAAACGCACGACTGTCATTTATTTATCTTCGGTTTCCATGACCATTCAGCACACTAGACGGAAAAAGTGAGAATTTCCTTTTCCATGTTCGCGCTAGAGCGCAAAATAAGGATCCACGGCATTAGTCGATTTTGCGATTTCATTTGAATTTAGTATTTAGTTATTTTGCGCGCGGCTGTAGAAAAAATATCAAACTTCGTAATTTTAAACGTCAGGGTAAATCGTGTATCACATAAAGCTTCGGTAACGTGCTTATTGCCTCTTTTACAGCTTTCGTTAAAATGTAAACTTAAACTTTAGTTTTACTGCAAGTTTAGGACATGGAGTGATTTGGCAACCAATGTTTTAGATTTCTTCGTAAACTAAAACTTAGGAGCTAGTCGAGCTATAACTGACACCTCCTGTCAAATATGCAACTGCCATTTGAGTACTTCTGTTGCATAGAACCGAAGTGCCAATAAAAGCTGAGTCAATTCTAATAGCGTGACTGTATTTATACGAATAATAAAGGATTCTATATAGCCTATATAACCAACTTACTGATTAGTAGAATGGGCCAACTCTACGTGTATAAGATTTAAGATCAACTGAAGATATTGCTTGGAAATTCTAAATCAATTTAAAAAAGCTCTATCCGCTCAGTAGCACATACGAGAAATTTTGCTACTTTTAGTCGTCATAATATTCATTACATCTTTATCGTTACTAAAAAGATCTTCGAATTCAATATCCTCGATAATTTTTTTTTATTTTTCAGTTTTTTAAATATAACAGAAAAAACAGGTTACATTAAATTTGGGTGATAAACTAAGGATTGTAGTTGAAACTTTAAACTATACCCTACGTTCTGATAACAGTTAAATTTTGGTTAAATTCGCATTATCTGCTTCCCAAAGATTAAACATAAGTTTGAGGTTTAAATGACATTTGCAAAAGTGGCCCTTAGACATTTCGAACCCAAGTGCCAACGACACAAAGACTGGTACTCGGGCTGGCACTTTCACAAAGCTATGTTCTTAGAGGTTTCGAGTTCTGCACATTCTCCAAATTATTCAAAGGCAATGTCTGTAGTTACATTGGACATTTGTAAAGTTGCACTAAAAAATGCTGTTTATTGTATGTTTTTTCATGCCAAATATTCATATTCAATCAGCTCCTCTAATTTCATTGGTGATTTTATTTCGAGAGGTATCATTTCATTAGGTCCAATATTGCAACTTTAATACAAATGTTGAACTAGACTTAAATTATTCTCTTGAATGATAAAAGGAGGTAAACTTTAATTGAGATATACATTAGTGTAAAGTACTTTTGTTTGTAGTAGGTACGACATGAAACTTGAATTTTTCAAGAGAAATATAGTTTTCAATAAGTAGATAGAAGCTTAAAAAGAAGAAAAAAATTGTAAAGATCATTGGGAGGTTAGCAATTCCTGCATATGAAAAAGCTCTTAGCAATGCAAACTAAAAGCTCGCAATCTGGAAAATGACGAAATTTGCTAATAGTACCCTCGTGCACTATAAACTCGATTATCTATAAATCAATCGAATATGCCGCGGGGAAATATATTGGCTAGTGAGATATATGGAATATGGAATATTCCAGATCTTATGTATGACGAATGACCGACCGCCTTATTATTTTAAATTGGAAGTTCTATGAATAAATCAAAATAAAGAATAATTATTTGTTTTCTATTTTATTATATACTTAACCTTTGGGTTATGAATGCATTTATAGAGAAGGAAAACTTTTCTTGTTCTTTATACCCATTTATAAGAGCTGCCCGTGTTTACTGAAAGTATGAACATAATTTTGCATCCTCAAACACGAAGAGAAACTTGTTGACGTATGATTTAGGCTAACCCGGAGTGATGATTTGCGCAGAAGCCAAGGGGAGCATTTCGGCCACAAGTTGACATTATCCCTATGTCGAGTTAGGTATTCTCTCTTCTTTTAATCTGTGAGTTAGTAGATGCCTTGCGAATATAAGCGTATAAAATCGACCGACAAGTCGATGACGAAATAATCAAGAATGCAGTTCGTGCATTTTTTGCAAAGAATGCGGCTTTAACGAAGCAGTAGAATGGAATAATAATAAATGGACAACTTTGCAATTCAGGATTTTAAAAATGCGAGGGAGAAAAAAAGATGACGAGACTAGAAAGGAGCGAGAGAACTTGGAAAATAAATACGATATTGAATGGGTAGCTAACAAGTATGACATTAAATACACTGTGTCTCATGTTTTAACTCAAAGCAAAGAAACTCTCCTGTAAAAATATATTCAGCGAGCATGGATTGGATTACATACAGATTCAGAAGCTAGCATACCAATATTCACTGAGCTTACTCGCTTCCTCAAAGCTGGCACAAGAATAAAAGAGCAGGTTAATAGTAAAACTAAGCGTAAGAATTTTTAGGTGTAGAATAGAGAAATGTGCTTATGAAAGGAAATGTAGATGTTTTATCCTCGAGAAAACAGCAAAGTACAAGCTTTTAAAAAAATGATGGATTTAATAAAGCTCACTAATTTTAATAAGACATCGTTTGAGTGGAAATTTATTTACAAAAGTTTTTGAACATATTATGCGCCGCACCACACAAAATGCTCAAAACTAAATAAATACTACTAATCTTTTATATCCACGAGTCATATACAAGTCTATACAATCCTGCAGAGAAAATGGAATACTTTTTTGTAGTGGACACCCATGAATCATTCCACATAAATTTGCTCTAGCATTCAATGACTGTTGAGTAATCGAGGAACAGCTATTACAATTACAAATACAACAATACTTGCAAATACAGCGTATTTAAGCTCTTTTACGCCCTAAAACATATTAAGTAAATTTAAACATACAAAGATTTGGTCGTTAAATAACTCCATTTTTCCGCATCTGATTTTTTGCCAAGCACCGTCTCTGATAACGGATATCCAGAAGAACGGATTTTTAAAAATAAAGAAAACATGCTTCGTGATTCAACTCTTACAAAAAACCTTTGCAATAAGCAAACATAGAAAAAAATCGGAATGTAAAAACAATTACAAATATAATATTATATCATATGATAATTCACTATCATTGACGACAGGGAAAACAAATGAAAAATATGTAGTCATTGACATCAGTCTTCTTGAGATCAGTCGACCATTTCCCAAGGTTAATCGCAAAATAAAGGTCAAGAAACGAAAACTAGAAACTAAGTCGTTTGACTATATACAGCCCCCAGTACTAATTGCTAAACAAAATATTGAGAGGGAAAGGAAAAATGGGAAAAGAGTGGAGAAAAGCAAGAGAATGAATGTAACGATGGGTAAAAAAATCCGGCTAATGAAGCATCTAGTTAATCAGATATTTTATTAGAATTAGCAGATTCTTCAGATAGTATAGCAACTATTTTAGGTCACTGAAAGAAAAAAAACCAAATGAAAATTATTCAATCGATGATTTTCTTCTTGTTAACTTTAGAACATTTAAAAATGACGTTGGTTTTTATATATGGCAAGTCCTTGGAATTGATGATTGTTATTATAAGATAAAATTCTTAAGACGAAAAGGAAATTCTTGTTGAATTTCCTTTTCATCTTAAGAATTTTCATTTTCTAATTGCGACCTAGCGGTAGTTCAAACTGGCGATATTGAGGCTAAGCCCCTAGAACAACAAAAGACGGGAACCGCAAGAACCCAATTGCTTTTTGGATTTAATTATTATTTCCAATGACTCTATGTTCCCTAAACCTATTTCTTATTTAACCATTTTTAGAATTCCTACTTGTAAGAAAATATTTTTTAATTTGTGCTTTGCTGAATTATGCCTCTGTCTCAGTTATAATCAAGAGCATTAAATTTTCTCAAAACTTGTGACAGTATTGCAACAATCCCCCGTTTTCCCTACGATTGCTGCGATTGCGACCAGTATCCGCCGATTGTGATTGTCGAATTTTAGAGGATTGTATTGTGATTGCATATGAATGTAAATGATTGCGGACGATCGTAACTAATTTCAGATGATTGTAGACGATTGCGGATTTTTTGGTAGATGCTCACATGTATCTAAGCAGGAAACATATTTATTTATTTTGTCGATTAGGTTGTTTTTAGTTGGTGAAGTATAAACACAAATAAAAATATAAACAAATATTTTTTATGCTTTTCTCGGATTTCAAAGTAGGTATATGGGCATGTATAACAAACTTATAAACGAAGTTAGACTGATCCCTTTTTATGTGCTTGAACCTATTCTCAATATTCAGCTTGTCCTGCCTTCTGAGCCGAAGGACCATTTCTCTGCAGAGTAATGGGACCATAAAAAACATTTTTTTTTCAACTATTTGTATATCTTCCTCTTGCCAACTGTAGGTAATCATCAAAGTCTCTTTTGACGAACTTCATTTTATGCATATCTAACGTCTCTATGATTCAGCCAATATGCCATGTATCATATGCAGCAGCATATGTTAATTTGTTAAAGACGCTTAAGATTTTTTCCTCTTTTTTTTCTTCTTCCGAAATGCTTTCATTTTCCCATTCACTTTCTCTGAATCGCTTCCATTTTAAGAGGTTTCAGCATTCACCCTCCCTGCTTGGATCCTTTTTTGATTGCAGCTTTTTATTTTTGCTCTTTTGAAAGGCTTTATTCCGAGCTTTATATATACTTGGTGCTGTTACTTTAATTTTTTTTTTGAACAAGTTTGCACACTCTTACATCTAAAAGTTCTATTCCAGGATAACTCTTTTTTATTATAATGATTTTTTCGCCAACAGATTTCTGTCTTTGACTCTTATTTTTTAAAGGTTAAGATCTAATGCTTTTGTATCATGACAAGTGTCGTCCTTGATATCCAATGGATCGTAGTTTGAAAGTGAATTTAATCCTTCTTGCATAGAATTTAGCTCTTCAATGGTATCTTCCCAGGTATCTTCATTGAATAACTTATTTTGGCTTGACAAAATATCTTCTGATTCAGGATATGTGTACTAAAAATATTTTTCAGAGTAGTCCTGGTGTGAGTCTTTTGTGAGAATAAAATCGCTTTGTTGTAATGCCGTCATTTCAGTTGGTTCTGGTAAATTGTACCTAAAAAGAGGTGAGAGCATGCGTGGTTGCCAATGTGATTGCCATATTGCGACAATGATTGCGGAACTTCAAATGTGATTTCGAAACTGCAAATGTGATTGCGGGATTGCTTTAAAGCGATTGTTAGATTGCAAATGTGCTTGTGGAACTGACTGAGATTGCCGCGGCAATCAAGGGGATTGCAAGCGATTTCCGACAATTTGTATTGCCGGTAGATGTTACCCTCTTCGATTATAATAATTCTCTTTTGTAACTGCTCAAATATACAGTAATAAACAGTTGACGCAAGAATTCAGAATACTGCGGCCGAATCCTCCTCGAGCACTGGCTAAATCTACCTTTGGTGGTGAAGGGTTTTATCATTTTAGAGACATATCTTCTTCAGACCGAGGCGTCGGTTTTAGGGTGCTCTATAATTGCCTAAAAATTATAACTAGACATAAATTAATATTATTTTTTAAAATTCTGATTTTTTCTAAAATTGTTAGAGTAAACTGGAATCTCCCACCCTTTCGCCTATCCAGGTTTTGTCTTAGTGGTTAGTGTTCTATAATAATTCCTATAATTATAGGAATTATTATAGAACAGGGTGTTAACCAGCTCATTTATAGTATTACTAGTAATCATCAGTGGTAATATTTAGGCTCGTATTCATGAGATGTAGATCATGAGAGAAGCCTCTTTTAATGTACTTGAAACACACATTTAGGCGAGTGCGCGAAACCACTATCACACTCAGTTAGAGTTGACATTACAGAAATAGACTGTAGCTAGTAAATAATGCAAACTCTAATTTCATGGTAATGGATTTTACAAGATAATTGGTATTCTAAATAATTGCAATGCATCTTCAGGGGTAGGAATTTAATATTTACACAACCTGAAATAGTTTTTAATTGAAACGTAGCTGTTTTGTGTTATTAAAAGTAGGTGAATTTATGTACTTTCAAGGTTTCTATTTACAGTTTATGCTTATCGCCTTTTACTGAAAAATATTTCTTTCAGTATAATTTAAACTAATATATTCTTAGGTATTAAATAATCATATAAAATTCAAAACAAATCGATTACTTCTATGTTTATTATTTATGTGAACTATTTATTGGATAACAGACCTATTTAAATTTAAAACAGTATTAAATTTATTTAAATTTCGGTTCACTTTGCGTTGCAGTTCTACAAAAAATATCTATTATTTGCTACAAGCTCCCTACCCTGCATATTCAACTTAAGCTTCTGCTCAAATTGTAAAATAATTTTCACGACACACATATGGAAATAAATTTCACTTGCGGTAGAGAATCTCAAAAAGTAATTTAACTTTAAAATAATCCCTAATTTGCTAATGTAGCTCTTAATTTCACATTTTTATGAATTTATTTTAAATAATGTTTACAGAGGAGTACTGAACACGTTGGAAGACGCATTTCAAAAATTTATAGGCCTTACTAGATTAGCAGTCAAACAGCAGAGTTTCATCCAACAAATTAGAGGCCGTTGGTTTCCTTAAATAAACGACTTTAGTTAGGTTACGCTACTCGAGTCCTTTCATATGTTTCTCGAAGCATTTGCGTTGTTTATTTGATGTAGATATTGTGTCCTAATTACTGTAAAATTGAAAAAAAAACGTACTTTTAATAATTGTCGTAAGGGACAATTTTGTAAATGTTTCCGATATTCTAACAATATAATTTTCCTCTTTAAGTATGCTACGAGCATCATCGCACAGTGTGGCCGCAAGGTCGTTTTTTGGAAAAATCCTTTTTCGGGTATCCTGAAGGGCCAAAAATTATTGAATTTATAGGATTTTGCATAGGGCGTCGGTCGATATGATTTTTTTAAAAGTCAGATTTTCGACAATATTAGAAAATACCACCGAAATATCAACAAACAGCTATACTGGACTTAAAAACTACATCGCTACACAGTATAGGAAAACTACAATAACAGAAATATAAGTATTGTGCAGAACAGCAGAAATACAGGATTTTCGTTACAAAAACGCAAAAATAGCCTATATAAACAATTAATTTAGTCATTACGTACAGGGTCTGTTCCTTATAATTAGTGGAGCTTCTACTACTTCTAATTTTAAAGATATGAAAAAAGTTTAAATACACAAGTTGAAGGATTTTACCTCTATTATCTTATTAATTAATTAAAAACAAATGGCATTTGCAAACTGTCAAAATGACTACAACATGCATTTTTTAAAATGGATCACCCTGTATATTATTGACTAGAACGATAGACATTTTTCTCCTGATTACAAATATACCCTATAAGTTGATATTTGGTTCAACCGTTTTTTCGCCATTTAATTTTAAAGTTGCACTTAATTTAGGTCATGTCAGTAGAATTTATGGCAACCCACAATCAAGGTAATGTAAATTGAAGTAAACTTTAAATTATATAGCGCAAAAACGGTTGAACGAAATATTAATATACAGGGTATATATGGAATTAGGAGAAATATGTGTATCGTTTTACTCAACAATATGCAGGGCGTTCCATTAAAAAAAATGTATATTATGGTCATTTTGGCAATTTGCAATCGTCATTTGTTTTGGAAATTAGAAAATATCAGCGAAATAGGGTATAACAGTTCAACATCAACCTTATCAACATTAACCGGACATTTCTCAGTTTTTCTATCTATTTTGTGATTTATCAACGTCTTCTTTCACCTTTTTCTTTCTATTCCCAGTTTTGATAATACATACAAAACTTTGAGGGGTGATTATCTAAGGTGTAAACTATAGCCTAGAAAATTAGTTACAGACCGCAGCAAGCCAGAGCAAAACTTATATGGCAGTCAATCAACTTATTTTTGTCAAAAAAAATTTTCTTCCATCATCCAAATAATTACTTTTATATTATTTTTTTTGTGAAACGAAAAACAGCACTATTTAGCTGCATCAATCTTATCAACATTATCCAGACATTTCTCAGTTTTTCTATCTATTTTACGGTTTATCAAGGGCTTCTTCCACCTTTTTCTTTCTTTTCCCAGATTTGATAATACATTTCGAATTGCATAAAAAATGTGGACGAAAGTGGATACGAAACTTTGAGGGGTGATTATCTAAGGTGTAAACTAGCCTAGAAAAATAGTTACAGGCCGCAGCAAGCCAGAGCAAAAGTTATATGGCAGTCAATGGGTGAATCAACCAATTTTTTGTCAAAAAAAATCTTTCTTCCAACATCCAAAATATGACTTTTATATTATTTTTTTGTGAAACGAAAAACAGCACCGTTTAGCTGCTGTCAACATGAACAAAAAGCTGCTCTTACACATTTTTTTCCTGCAACACTAGTCGGCTAAAATTCAGCATAGATGAACCTATTGATTCTACGATTCATGGGGCACCTTACTTGGCACTCCTGTACGTGAAATATCTTGAAGATGTACGTCCCAAGAGTTATGAACGGGGATAATATAATTTTCAAGGGGTTTCGATATGGTCAGGAAAGTCGGTTTTTTCCACTTTGGCCACACTGTGCATCGCCCACACTATATATA
>MU181923.1:152656-166086 GCA_016904865.1 Pissodes strobi | reverse complement strand
CTATATAAGAGATTAAGGGGCAGATGCTCTCATATCTTGTTTCATTTTAAAATTTTGAATATAACTTATCTAAATGTTTGTTAAAACCTCACATTTTTCTCTTAAGATACTTTAAATCATATAAAGCTGGTCGCCTATTTCACTAATGAATAACTTTTTTCTGTGTCTACGAAATAACATTCTGGAAATTTGCAACACAGATGAGTAATTATTCGAAAATGCCTATAAATCAGATTATGACATGACATATTTAATTCCAAACCATCCGACCTGCGTTTTTTCCGATGTTTAAATGCGATACCTTGGACACCACATGATTTTAGAATTATCTGGTTATTTTGGATGCACCAGTGCTATATTTCTTCAGTTAAATTCGAGGCTAAATTGATAAAACTGCATTTAAATGAAAAACGAAAAAGCATTTTGCTGTAAAATGGACAATTTTGCTATATTTATGTAGAATTAAATTATAAGAGATATCTTATAAAATGCAATCGCAAATGCGGAGCTGATTTATGTAATTGATGTTTATGGATTTATTTTAGCTCAGGCATTTTGACATTAACGTTGAGCAAAATTTGCAATAGATTTCTTTTTTGTGTTATTTTATTATGGCATTATTTATATGTATAGAAATTTTCACTCAAGCAAATTAAAAAAATTCAAATATGTTGTGCAAAATAATACAGTTTTTTAAGTTTCACCATGCCGATGAAACATCTTCACAAAAAGGACATATGATGTTACTTTGAAGTTATTAATAAGATGTCGGTATGCATCATGGCCTGTACTTTGTTGTTTTGACTGCCTAATGAAAAAGTAAACTATTTTGACCAGCATTTCTAAAATTGTAAGGTATAGATAGATAGATAAAACCTTATTTATTGCAATTTGCAATAACCGATAGCACGTACAAAAGCCAACATGCGCTTGGAACCATGATTAACTTTTCATATAATAAGAAATTTACATCCCTATATATTATGTAAGATCGAGTGTAAGATATTATATATATGAAGTACTATTTTTTTCTAAACAAGGACTCCAAAAAACCTTTATATGCCTCTTCGAACACTGGCTAACTAATTGTCGAAATAGCAAAATCTAATTTATAATATATGCACGTATTCAGATGAGCAATTTGTCCTTTCGTAGCTTGGGTTTTTACAATAGAATTTAAAAAGAATATAGAGTAAATTTAAACAACTTTCGAAAAATTAACTTAACGCATCTTTGGTTGCTACAAATTATACGTTTCTCTACTTGTTTTATATAATTTTACACAAATACAGAATTGACACTTAAATGTGTTTATCAAATATGTTATGTAAATTCATCATATTTAAAGGCTACGGATTTGTCGTCTCGATTTATATTCCTATTGTTACAATATTATTCCAAAATATTACATACGCATATTTGAGTATACTTGTCGGCGTATCTAGACAAAAATTAATTCTTCATAGTTTCTCCCTTGGTTTCTCCACTTAATTTCTGAAAATTATAAAATATCTAAGTAAACATGACACTTTAAAAGCTGGTGTAATATGATCGAAGACTGTTATTAACTATATTAAAATATAGAAGAAGTTATGTTTTATACTAAAAGAACGATGACAAAGAGAGTGACAAGCATAACCTAATCGCTAAATAGTACTGACTTTAGTTGGGGTTAATGGTAATATTCCAAATGGACTATACTAGGCTTGTCGACGGGTTGCTTAAACACTCTTATGCATCATAAATTTGTTTGTGTTTCTTTAGAAAATAATATTTCTTGAGTGTCGACATACTTTGTTGTAGAGAAACTCATTCTTCATTATTGTGATTTCTGTTTTGGTCAATTATAACATCAATATGTGATATTTACTCTCGTATTTACTATTACTTAATAAAAATACTGTACATTGTAATATGTTGAAAATAGTATCAATATAATAATTGATGAGATATAGAGAATTAACTAATACAAGTCCATCAGAATATAGTTTATGTTCTCCGGTTTTGAAAGTACGATATTTTGCTATTAATCACCATTTTGCAAAGGTACTATTTGAATAATATAACCTAAAATTGCAACAAAATTATCAAAGTACGTAAAAAATAAAGCGCGTTACGGATAAGGAAAAATGAAAAACATCGAAATATATCTATGCATTTCAAATGAGAACATTCTTCCTGGCTCCCTAACATATTGTAAGATACATTATGCATAAATATTTAAACCGTGCGAATTTCCAGCTCAATATTCAACTGCTCCCGTTTCACATATTTCTTTTCTGTGTAAATATTACACAACATTTTGATGAGTACGAATGCAAATTACATTTTTGTATTGGCTGAATGTAGGCGAACATACGAAAATATGTAAAAGACAAAAAAAAGCAGATGTAGGAAATTTTCAATAATTTATTAGAAGGGGCATAAACAGTCAGCATATCATAGTTAGATAATATAATTCGATATTTTTTATTAGAAGAATTTGTGGACTTCCCTAATTGTGTCCACTGCGATGGTGGATCACTTAATCCCTGAAACATGGCCAAGGTATGTAATTGCAATACAATTTGTAGTGGGCAAATAGGTACTTATCAATAGCATTATATACTATATTTGGGCCCCAATTTTATAACATGTATAATGAAGGTGCAAATGTCAAACACACAACTATTCGGAGGCATATGAGGGCAAATCTCGGCAAATGGGACGGAATGTGTAAACCGATGTGACATTATAACCCGTGCGCATTGCGGAGCACGCTAATCCAGGATGGCCGTGATTGCAACGACTCAAATCGCGCGTCTAAAAAGCTAGCCGCTAGGGCAGTATTAGATTTTCATTATATTATATTCGCAATGTATTTGGATCCATATCATAGCTTATTTTTAATAGACGGTTGAATTTAAAATTAATTTTCGCCTCAATATCTACGACAAATCCGAATCCACGGCTATCGTACTAAAAAAGTCCCGAAATTTCGGAATTTTATACAATTTTGCTATTAACAATCGCTTTTAAACGGATTTTAGACAATAAAAAAGCATATTTTATATTAAACGAACAGATGCTCAGACGTTTAAAACAATATTGAGTCATGACTCTCTTCTAAAATTTGCAAAATTTGGTTATTGACTTTCCCAAATCAAACGACTCCTCCACAAGATGACTAGCTGATATAGTGAATAAGCTGTGTCCATAGGTTGGCATTATTCCTGGTGGCATTAGATTTTCGTGTCGAATTTGTGCAGTGAATTAATCCACTAGGATTGAAGTTGCCAGTAAGTATTATTAAAGAATCCTAATCCTAACTAATAATATAAATGCCAATAACTAACATTATAAATGAGAATGTGTTTGTTTGTTTATTTCTTATGATTTCACGCATAAATACTCAACTGATCATTATGACATTTTGTACAGATATTTTCAAGAGTATATATAGCAAAGAACATTGGTCACTTTTAGCTTTTACCCGCGGTTCCGCTCGCGTTCATTTTTACTAATCTAATCCTATTTTCCACGCCTAAACTATTTATCATGCAATTTTTTACCGATATTTTCTTGATTTTGGGCATGCCTTGGTTTAGCTATGGTTAGGTTTTGTCGGGTGCGCCCCTGCAGCGAGTGAAGCGAGCGGAGAGCCATGCGTGAAGTGTAATTCTAGACATTCTAATGCAAAGGTTACAAATGTAATCATTAAACAAACATCTGGCTGTATCTCTGACGGGAATATGTTTTGTAGGTTGTCTATTACCGTTAGTGTAAAATGTGTTCTTTTTAACGCCAGAATGTAGGCAACCAATTCCAAATAAATGGTTGACCTCAGGGTTGCCTATATTGAAGCGTCACGCGGCCTAAGGTGGCATTAGATTTTCATGTCGATGATGTCTATATAGGATATATTTAGACATCAGTGTCTCCAGAATAGCAGACTCGCTCAATGTTTTGTATTAATACTTTTCTGTCCAGAGAACTAGAACTACTAACATGAATATAGTATAAAATATAATAATATTCAACTATAGAAACTCTGTAAAATTAAGAATGTTTAAATTACGAAGCAGAAATATTTAACGTTTTCTTTTATTAACTTAACTTATTAATTCAATGAGGTAATTTCTCGCCTTCGAAAAAGTATTTCACTGTGATCATTTGTACTTAGTTCAAAAGATAAAGTGATTGCAAAACCGAAAATTGGATGACCTGAAAAAAATGTAACATACGCCAGTCACATAGATAAACCATATAAAGTATGTGATGTGATGCGAAAAGTAATGTGATGATGTGAAGGTTCTTCCCTAAGGTCAATTAGGGTAATTGAAGATGAATTTTGCAAACTCTGTTTTAAAATTATCTAGAAAACGTATAAATGAAAATTTTAAGTTTTCCTGTGGTTGGCGGTTCCATTTCAGCTTGGTATTTTAGATTATACACAGAAGTTAAAGTAGATCTAGGAGTTTTTTTAAGGTGTTTCCATTTACCACATGAATATTTCCATTTATCCATGATTTACCCCCAAGTAAATGAAAACCACTCGCTTTTTACGATGAATATCAGTTAAGCTCACAGCGGGGCAAATGAAAGCATGTCTTTCTACGTTCAGCAGCAGGGAAATCCTGCTTCAATATTTGCTTTTGTCATAGCTTTTGCTCAAACTAAGGCCAATAGTATTTTGTTGCAAACGTCCCGTTCGAACACCAGCAGTTGGCTTTATCTCAGCTAATTTTTGTATTGATCATTGGAATTGGCGGCTTTTTGCTCTTTTATATATTCTTCAAAGTCGTTTTCGATCCCTTCAGTTTCTCAATGGCGCTGGCTAATAGGGATTGAATAAATTCTGAATTAAATCATTTTAAACCACTGCAGGTAATGAGATTTGTTATTGTAGGGCTTCAAATTTTAGTGCTGGTTATGTTTCATTGACAAACGAGAAGTAATGGTTAGCACTATTGGGTAGTAGAAAGGCGGGTGACCCCGAGATCAAATGGATCCAGCAGGATGGTGAAAGGTCATGTTCACGGTCTCACTGGCGGAAAGTCAAGAGATAAAGGGAAGAAAATTATTATAGGGCAGATTATAAAAACCCATGATGTTGTTCAGAAAATCTTGTAGCATTTCGGCTTTTATAATTCTAATAGAGGCCTGGTGGTCTAGAAGTAGAATCGTGATCGTGGATCGAAAAAGGATGAGCATTTCCAATGGTTCAAGTGGACGGTTCGATTAATTGGGTTGGATAAGGTAGTTTGATAGTGACCTATTATGTTGCAACTCGGCAGTATAATGAGGACCCTGGAATTTGCTGGGCGCATATTTGAGTTTAGGCTTGAATTATAAAATTTGCTTTGAATTATAAACTTTGCTTTATTAATTTTAACTTCATTATTTCCTTTGTACAGTTAAACATGAAACAACCTCTACTTACGAAAGTGTAATCTATTTCAGAACTGAATATTTTTAACGTAATTACCAAGGTAATTACTATCAATACATATTTAGTAGAAAGTCAAAATGGCTATTCAAAAATGTAATTAGCATTTGGAAACTACAAAGAAAAACACTTTAAGCTACTAGATGGACGTATTTGCCTAAAACAATTCCTATGTCCTTTCAAAATCGAAATATCTTATTCATATTCCAAACATGGTTTGACCAACAACTGAATTTTCTGTTTACTGCCAATGTCAGAAAGAGCCTGCATAATTTACCTTGCTTTGCGGATTTCGCAGTTTTTATTTCAGACTTTCAGAGGAATAACGGGTTTATCGAAGGAAAAAGTTAGTTCACTCTTACTGTTAATAAATTATTTATCTGCTCGTATTAGGAGTTATTGACTCATAGTAATGCAAAAAAAAATCCATTTAAACAAGTGCACAAGAGATTGAGGTATATTTAAAATTATTAACCAATTTTGAATCGCATAAAGCTTCCAGTGTGTTTCGAAAAAATTTCAGCTCTCTAAAATATTTGATAGTTTTTTTTTGTTTCTGTTAAAACCTTCTATTTAAATGGTCGGTCGGGCTCAAATTATAATAAAATTAAATGCATATTTTTATTATAATTTGATACTTTATATTGTTGTAAAAATATATTTTTGATTTGCGCTAATTATCTACTTAATGTAGTGCAGTCTTTTAAATTTGTGTTTGTTGCTGGTTTGAAAATGTTTAATCTTATTTTAATTTAATTGTAAGCAGTTTTAATATTTTTCGTTTGTAAAGATGCCAGATGGATTTCGCTACTTTATTTTGTATAAACTAGAAGCTGAATTACCTTTTCCCAATGTCAGAACTCGGAGCTCCAAAGTTTACAGACATACCTATTAATAATAAGTTTTACAGTGTACCTCTACTACTATACTCGACTATACCCTTAGTAAAGAATTCAATACAGTTTTCATGGCATTAATAGTATATTATTTTATATGGAGGAAAAGTGATACTTTTCATGGCGCGCTCGTGTTTAACAGCCTAACGGAGTGAAGCTGGTAATAGAGAGCAAACCATGAAAAGTAACCTTTCCTCCAATAAAATATGTAGTAATAATATCTAATTATTATTAAAGATAAGTGGGTTCGCAAGGCGGCTTAGACCGGTGTCTGTGAATAGGCACAGGTTGTTGCTATGGTAATGTAACATAAAGCTGTCAGTGGACACTGTCAACAATATTTATTTTTTTAAGATTGCGTCTCCGATTGCGTTCTAATTCCGTATTGATAAGCAGTTATTGAGTAAGTTCGATTAAATAATAACCAATTTGCTCCTAAATTAGTGACTTTTAGAAATGCAGTCACAAATTGAGTGATAAGTATAATTGTAGTTTAACAAATCTTGAGTTGTTGACGCTTATTTTGTTGTCTGTTTGTATTGTATCTATGTTGCTATGACAACAGTTTTACCTCCGCCGGCGGAAAAGTGAAAAGTAAAGCTCCGGCGGAGGAAAAACGAAACTTCACGGCCGCCTACACAGTCGAGTAATGACGGATTTACTGACGTTTGAAGAAAAAAAAACTGGATTATATCGACGATTATACATACATCAATATTCGCATCCAGCTACGCCAATGTTGAGCCTTCACGCATGCGTACGTGCTAATTCATATATTTTCCAAATTGTTTTTTCTTGATTATTGCCTTGGGCCAGTTTGGGTTACTTTACTTTACTTTATTATTAATCTCTTGTTAATATATTATAATATACACTGAGATAAGTCAAATCAAAGAAAATAATAGCTATTACTTTCTTTGGTAAAATACAAGATACACATACAGTACTTATATTATCTATAAATTGGTAGATCTTATCCTAGTCTAAAAATATACCTAAAAATACAATTTTGTAAACAACAATAAAAAATAACAACAAAAATACAAACAAAAACAAAAGTGCATTAGCCTTGCCAAGAGTTTAAACGTTCCGTATACTCCCGCAAACTATATAGAGGATCCCTAACCAAAAGTTTCTTTATTTGCTTTTTAATTTAAGTAAGCTTTCCATATTTTTTATGCTTTCAGGCAACTGGTTGTAATAACGTATTCCAGCATACTGAGGACTCTTTTTGTACTGTATGTATATACTTGAATGAGTTTTGATGGATATTATTACGATTTCGTGTCGATTAATCATGTTTATTATGCCGCTTTTCTAGAAATGCTCTTTTTATATGAATGTATGTCAATAATTTGTATAAATAGATACCTGGAAAGGTCAAAATTTGTTTTGATTTAAAAATGTTTCTACATGACTCTTTATATGATAACTTAAAAATCAATCCAATAAATCTCTTTTGAAAAATAAAAATTCTACTTGACTCTGTTGACTGGCCCCAAACCAGAATATTGTAACTTATCTGAGAATACACAAGTGCGTAATAAAAACTACTTAAGTGCTGCTCAGTAAAGTTCTGCTTCAGAATGGTAAACATAAAAATTACTCTTTGTAATCTCTTACTAAGCTCTTCCACTTGGCTTCCAGATTTTAGCTTAGAATCAAGCATAATTCCAAGAAATCTTGCTGTCTCCACCACCGAAACAGTAACACCATTGAAATTAACTGCCAGATTATTTGTAGGTTTATGTTGCATAACAAACTCCATGCAAACCGTTTTATCAAGATATATTATAAAATGATTTCCACAGCACCACATATTAAAAGATTCCATTGTTACGTTTATTTTGTTAGTAAGTTCATCGTGTGTTGTTGCTGTTACAATTATGGTGGTATCATCTGCATACATAAACGCGCTTCCATCTTTAAAACAGTTTGGAAGATCGTTTATATATAGCAGAAATAACAAGGAACCTAACACTCCGCCCTGTGGTGTTCCCAACTCGCACGCATACATATCTGACAGCTCATCTCCAACCTTCACTCTCATTTTCCTATGTGTCATATATGAAAGTATCCAAGAATTTATAGGATTTCTTATACCCAGTGCATCCAATTTCTCTGATAAGAACTTAGGATTTAGTTCCTCGAATGCTCGAGATAAGTCGAAAAAAATACCCATACATAATTTATTTTCATCAAGACTATTATATACATATTGAACTACATCCGTGCATGCAGTTTCCGTGGAAAAGCTCTTACGAAAACCGTGCTGACACGGCGTTATAATATTGTATTTCTTTAGATAAGTTATTATTTTTTCATATATAGTCTTTTCAATTACTTTTGAAAAACAACTGAGTATACATAATTTTCTACATTGAGGGAATCGTTCTTTTTATGTAGTGGAACTACTTTTGATTGTTTAAGTATATTAGGAAATTGTCTCAACTCTACTGACCTATTTATAATAAAAGTCAAATATGGCCCTATTTCACTCGCAGAGCCGCATAGAACCCTACCCGGTACATCATCAAAAGTTAGTTGTGTATGGTTGTGCTTCCGGAGCGAGCGAGGCGAGCGGAGGGCCATACGTGAAGTGAAATATTTTAACGACAACACCGGGCTGCTGCCAAATGCGCAGGTCCGAAGGTTCAAAATTTGACGTATGTGGACTTGAGTTACATCAATATCTTTACTAAATTTATTAAAATTGTTTTCACATCACTCTATTATTATGCAAAGAACTTATATGTTTAAAAATATAAAATTTTTCATTTTTTTTTAGGTAGAGTCGAGGGTAGAGTTTATTATACATATACTATTTACATGTACATTATTTGTATTTCAGTCAGCGACCCCCCTCCTCCCCTCCCCCCTTGCGTATATTGCAATTCATACAAGAGAATTAAACTAGTATTTAAAGCTGACATATTATTAAAAATTATGTTGTTAATAAGAAACGTCGTATTAAAAATATAATCAATATTTAAAATAAAAAATTGCTAAGTGATCATGAAGAGATATCAACTATTCTCCCTGACCTGACAACAAGCCTGACAATAACCTGTTTTTTGTTTATTCAGATACTTTCCGCTTTAAAATCTGCATTCACCGGAACATTTACCAAATATTGGGAGGAGGTAATACCTAACTAAATTTGGGAACTGTTTGTTGTTTGTTTGCCGCTAGGTTATCGGGAATGCCTTTTTGAGTTTTGAAAGATGAGTTTCATGACCAGCCAGGTAGCTTCACGAGTACATGATACCTAGCTTTTTTTTTAAAAAAGCAGTTTCCAATACTGCGTAGTACTACCTGAATATAAATACTGTTATGACATTTTCAGAGCAACGACAAGCACTGGTGGTTCTCTCTCACCACACTTTATTACAAAAATCTTAATTACCCTCTATATTCTATATTAAATTATATAGTCAAAAATGTGTTAAATGTTAAATACTTGATTTGAAAATAACAATACACTTCTAAAATACTCATATTACTCAAGCTGTTCTTTGAGCTGTTCTTACCACAGTTTTACCAAGAAATTATTTTGTTTTACCGACATCGTGCTGGTCCTGAAACTCTGCCATGTAATAAATACAAATCCTAAATTGTATCTTAGATTAAGTGTTTGCAGGGAGCAGAACAAACAGGAGTTATATTTGTGAAAATTATCCCAAACTAACCCGTAGCTAAATTCATAGTTTGAATTATTTATTACCTTTGGCAAAACTAGCTCTGCTGATACCTAAGTCAAAACCAACCTGCCATTCACAGGTTTAGCTAAAATAAGGTTTAGAGCATTATCGTTGACTGATTCAGCCAACGGCATTATAGTTAGTTTCCACAGGAAATACAATCCGAATAATTATTATCTTGTATAAATGATATTTTCGCTTGTTCGTATATTGTTAGATATGAAAAGGATACAGTTTTATCTCGGTAGACTTTTAGCTGATTTTTTAAGTGAAAGCTTCTTTTGGCGCGTTTAACACAGTTTTTTCCTAGGTAGTGAAAGAGAGTGAACAGTCATATGCGACTCGCCTGGCTCGGCTATTTGATGCACATTCGAGTAAAGTCGATATTTTATCTCGGGTTGTTAATGAAATTGAGCGACGGGTGATACTCGGTTATCGCTCATTGGAGTACGTAGTTAGGGCAACACCTGAAGGCCGCCGACAGACAATTGCTTTTGGCGATCCGATTTTTTGTTTCCGTGTTGTTACGTTAGGTGCACAATTTAAAAAAGTTTTGTTTGATGCACGGTAGTGCCAAAAATTTGTTATTTTTAATGAAATTTTCTGTGAACTTTTTTTTACGATCTTCCGAACTCTAGTGAAATTGGCGACAATTGAAAAATGGCCAGTAAATTTTTTGACGTGTATATTTTAAAAAAATTGGTCATTTTAAGTCGTTCTTATGCAAAAAATTGACAAGGATCGAAATGGAATTTCGAAATCTCAAATTCCAAAATGTCGGGAAAATTAACTTTTGGGAAAAAATATAAAAACATCGATGTTCAAAGAAATTCAGATTTCTATTAATTTTTTTTTATAGAAAAATCGTTTACTTGACGAGAACCTGCGTAAAAATGTTACAAGAAGACTTTCCAGAAATGCTGATGCTTTATTCAAGGTGAGCTAGTTCAATTTAATCTTTTGGCCCTTTTTGACATCTGGAGGAAATTCTCGCCTTTTGCAGTGATGCCAGGTCACATGATTTATCATGAGATCTCATTATTTTCCAAATCTCATGATTATGAGACATGTGGCTTATTAAAATTATAATGGTATTAAAATTTTTAATAATGAAGTCACAAAATGATAAATAATGAAAACTGATAATTACCATGTAATGAAGCTTATTTCCTATTTCTCAGACATAATCTATCTGTGCAGCTTTTTCAATATGAAAAGACTTATTTTCTATATTAAATTAGCTTATTTATGATTCTAATTACTTAGATTAGAAAATTACATATTATATATTGATATTTATTTTTAAGTTAATATTTACTACATAACATTCTAACAGCATTTAAAAGTCGTTTTTGTCATATAGCTGTTATATTAATTTACAAAACTATGAAAGGCAATACTCAAATGCTATTCCTAGCCTCAGCGTGTGCATTTCCATTCTTATGTCTTCATAAAATACCAAAATTTAAATTGCAAAATATGTAATGGAAGCAATTCAGATTAAGGGATTAACTTCGAAACAGAGCTCCAAGATTAAACCAGATTACTTCTGTTATAAATTACGCATGAGAAGTTGAAGGAGTTGCCGTTACAACTACTTGAGTGTATTATGTGTCGAATGAGCGACTCCCGCCAGATTAACCTCGCGCATAATAGTGCAACTTCACTGCAAACCGCCCAAGTTAATGTTGTAAATTTTAGGGAGACTAATAGCTTTTCTTGGATGAATACTTTATGGTCACGTATATGAATTTATTTACTTTTACTTACATTTTAATAATCAACTGTGTTTCTCGTGGCAGCAGAATTTTATCAGTCAACATTTTTCCAGTTTTAGTTATAATTTTTTTTAAATTTTCCGTTGGTTTATAATAAACTGATGAATTTTATTCAATATAAACCAATAATTTCCGTATGTGTTGGAATTATTAGCTGCTACATTGTTATCAGACATATAATTCAGAGACAATATTCTAGTCAGATAGGCTATCGTGAAGAGACGTAAACAGGTTGTCAGTAAACATCTAAACCAAAATTACCTCAGAGGATTATCACAACCTATTGAACCTGAATTTTGAACTTGGTGGTATGAAATTACTTCAATTCAAATGTCCAAGGCTATTGTCAATTTTATGATAAGAGATGGTAGCGAGTCATCTATCTAAGCGAAATGGAATAGAGCTAATACCATTTTACGGATAGTTGTGCTGCTGTGAAACATACTGCCAAAAATTCAGTTTTTATTTTTAATATAATCGATCCTAGGATGAAGTCTGCTATCCGTATAGTATAAAAATGGGCAGCATGCGAGGATTTGACAATGAAATTGGTAAAAATTGCACAAGTCGTCTAATGTATGAAGTTACATACGTATGAGCTGGTCCATGGAGTACCAAGCAGGCGGCTGGTGTCAATGTTGCTATTCTTCCCTAGCTCATTTTATTTAAAATTAGCAGAATCCTAAAAATGGGATTTTCCAAATTTTTTCATAGCAACTCATAAGGTAAGCCAACAACAACAACTGTTACTTGGTGTAGAAAATTTTGACGAAAATATTCCCATATTTGCTGGCAATCTAAATCAGTAAAAGCCAAATTTAAATTCGTTGTAATATTCGCAATGGAAATTTAATCATCCAGGGAAAAATCAAATATTGCCACTCGACGCCATTTCTTTTGAATTGTCTGTACTCTTAGTAACTAAAATTCGTTATCATTAACAGCATAACTGCTTATATTCTTAGACAGAAAATATTAATTACAATAACTTAATAATTATTAACGTCCAATCTAATTAGAAAAATTTATATGGAATTGTTGTCCAAATCAAATAAAATATTCACTTTTCCTGAGACAGGCTTAATATTCTAGAGGAACATGTTTCGGATTTGATAGATGAAATAATGATGGAAGAAATAATAATTGTTCCAAAAAACAAGAGGAGCGATATTTTGATCTCAGATAGTAACATTTAATATTTCATTATATTGGCAACTGTCTTAGTTGGTGTGTAGGCTTTTGTACACTGGCCACCGTAGAACCATTTCGCGCAGTTTTCGTTTTCTTAATTTCGAAAATCTGGGAATTGGCATTTGAGCAATTTTCTAAGGGATATGCGTATCCGCTACCGGGTATATTTCACTGTATATTCGACTTGGCCGGATATTAAAAATTACTATTCGTGACATCTCTTTATATTGTCTGAGATTAGAGCAAGATATAATTTATTGTTCTACAAAGGAGGAATGTTCCTATCTTAATGTACTATAGTTATGAATTATTTGCGGTACATAAACAATAAGTTTGCTTGCATGTGAGTGAAACTATGTTGCATTTACTAACGATTTGTAACAGGTTCGGAGGAGGAAAAGATAATTTAAATCGGAATATACATGAAAATATATAT
>MU181923.1:62420-126077 GCA_016904865.1 Pissodes strobi | reverse complement strand
ATTCATGTGGAAATATGTGGAATTCATGTGGAAATATGTGGAAATATTATGAAAAATGGAAATATGGTGTACAAATTTTCAGATGCGGTTTACCCCTCGGTATACACCAATTATCTAGCGGTGAACATATATTTGACTATTTTCCAACAGCGTCCATGCTTTTTATGGAAGAAAATGTTCGCTTTTTATATAAATAATATTATTGTTTCCATTTTAAAATGCAGAAATTGTTTTTATCGAAAGATATTACAAATAGTAATTATCTTCAAGATCTTATGAGAAACTATGCTTTGCAAAATTATGCTTTTGCATATCTAATTATTTTCATTAGGTAGCACGGATATTAATGACCAATGACCGAAAGTTCTTCACTACGATTTTAATTAAACCAAAAACCAAATGGAACGTAGTAAAAAAATCTTTTATTCCTTATTCTCCTTTAACTGGCAGGATATATAATTCAACACACCACTGGAATTTCAAGAAGTTATGCTAAAGTCTCAAACGTATACTTATTCTAAAATTCATAAAATAAGTACCGCGACGATAAATTCTGAACGCTGTCAAATTTAGGAAAATGAAATTAAATTTCTGTTTGAAAGCTAACGTGAGCGGAATATCTACTTAAGTTCTTAAGTATTTGTCCTTTAGAAACCATTATAATTACATAATATCGCTAGAGGCGCAATTATACTCTAATAAAACCAGTGGTGGATTTTTGTTAGGAGTTGTATCACATCTAAACACGAATTAAGTTAACTATAGCCTTAGTCGTCGTAAAAAACTAATGTAATGATTCTGGAAATGATTGCAAACAAATTTGTTCATCATCACAATAATTCCAAAAAAGTTCATTAAAAAAATGTTTATTAGAGTATAAAATTGAGCTCTTTTCTGAAAATCTGACTAGCCTATACATTGAAGTTACTAGTCACAATATAATAAAAATATATTTTCTGTCCATTCAGCATGTAGGGGATGAATTTCTTATATGCAACCACTAGGTATACTACTACAAAATTGCTAATTGCTACTTGCGGCAATTATTATTACATATATTAGACTTTTAGTTTATAGGATTAACTAACATTTATAACGCGGTCTTGCAAATAGTTTGAAAATACATCAATAGCCTCGCCATATAAACTGTTCATAAAATACTTTAAAATATGTGAGATTGCACGCCTATCGAAGGTATTACTTATCGTCTTATGTATGAAGCGAAGGTGAATATAATAAATATAATAAATATTAGTAAATCTACAATAAACAAACATTATTGAAATTTCTCTTAATCTTTCTTGCTTGCTCCTTCTGAACTTCTTATTTTTTAGCTTTAATTTGCAGTGTTACTGTATCTGTAATGTTTTATTTTGATTCACTTTGACTAGGACGATGCTCTTTTATTTGAACCTTCAGTGTTGAAGTTTGCTATTTCGTTGATGGTATCTGTTTTCAACATTATTTGCCGTCAATGTTTGGCTAAAATATTGATTAAGCTTCTTTGGAATCAATTCATACACTTTATGAAAATATTTTTACGTCAAAGCTCCTTTTGTAAATATCATATCCAATTTCTATCAACTTTTTTATATTTATATACTATCCAGTACTTATATTCACTTTTTTGGGTACTTTTTGCATCACTTTCATCTACAATTTCTTATGCTATTGTTTCTAGAGCATCTGCGGCCAGATGTCGAAGATTTCCATGAAGGTTTTTTCCCTGACCATCTGGAACTATAAAACTTACGGTGCACTGCCTCCGACTTTGTGCCTCCCCATCGTAGTTGCTATGTCGACGACGCGACGTCTCTGATCAGGCAAAATTTGCATAAGACCCATCAAATCATATCCTTGTTCATTCAGCCCCAGCTGGTAGTATGAATCAAACAAAGCCTGAATTATGCCCGCCATATCTCAGCAACCATATTTACACCTGCACGTCGACGTCGCCTAAAACAAAATAGTTATTTGTGTATTTAGAGCGCAAAGTAACGGATTGCCGCTTGAGAAAGAATGTTACTGCGCGACGCGTAGCGGAGCGCAGTAATCTTTCGAAAACGGCAATCTTACTTTGCGCTCGAAAAACACACAGAACTTTTTCTACAGCCGCATTTTTTAAAATTAAATGCACATTTTTCTCTATACTTATTCTGAAATTTGCAAATGACTGTCAGTTTTGACATATTATGTTCGGGCTTCGGGCATATTTAGAACAAGCAACAAACTGTAACAAACGCACGACTGTCATTTATTTATCTTCGGTTTCCATGACCATTCAGCACACCAGACAAAAAAAGTGAGAATTTCCTTTTCCATGTTCGCGCTAGAGCGCAAAATAAGGATCCACGGCATTAGTCGATTTTGCGATTTCATTTGAATTTAGTATTTAGTTATTTTGCGCGCGGCTGTAGAAAAAGAATATTTGCCCGATCTTTCCACGTTTTGTCATAAAAAATAGAGAACAAAAATAAATTTCAATACACATTCTACAAATCTGAGATGGTTTTCAGGCAATTGTATACATTGACGCAGCAAGTTTATAATGATATTTAAAAAAAGAATCGAATTTACAAAATATTATTGAGGTTAAACTCACCGTGTTCGTAGGTGCTGCTCGTTTTGCAGGTTTGGTTTTATTACTTTTGCTATTCGCGTATTCATTTCTACTCACTATAGCCTCACTGTTAACTTTTATTTTGCGTTTTTGTTGCCTATTTTCTCCCTTAAAAACATTCTCATCCACGTTAGCAAATACCTTCTATAACCTCAAAAAACTGCTATGAACAAACACGAACACTACGAACAGTCTTGTCATACAAACTGGCCGGATTCGACAAAATTTCGCAGTCATTAGAGGCACTTTTATCTATAGACATGCAACGAGGACATCATCTTTCGGCGGCTTTGACAACAAAAGGGAAAGCGGATTGTTGCTTAGATCATATAACTCTGCAATGGCTCTGGCACATAGATAATTTTGGCGAAACAATCCGAAATCACCAAATGCTGACACTTAGTTCAATTTACAATGCGCCACTCCTCATAGAACGATAGCTTAAATATCATTTGAAAATGTATGTATCATCATTACTTTGCATTCTATATCGCTTTTAGTTCTGTGATCTAAGTGAGCTAACTAAGACAAATTCAATAATTTTAAAGATACCCATCGCCACCGTATAAAAAGTATGATAAGTGACTAATTCCAACCTCTGAAATATTCATCTAAAACGAATAAACTAGTTTAATGTACTTAAATATTTACTTGAAACAGACATAGTTGAAAACAGGAATAGCGAAATATAAAGGCGAGGCGTTCTAATACTATAGCATTTCCTATGTTTTGTCGCTTTGTATTCTGAATATTTTATATCTTAATAATAATACCTAGATACATACTGTATAAGTTAGGTATAGAGTTTCGCAAGAAAAGGTGTGTTCTAAGAGCGTAACATTTATAAGACAATAGTAATTTAAAGCATAATAAAGTATTCTATTTATACATGTGTTCAGAGTCATGAAGCTATTGTTAATAATTTAATTGAATTTTTTACACATCAGCTTATTAGAACTCCAATTTTTCCAATGTACACCCAGTGGACATCTTTATAAATAGGCCATGCATGACCGTTGCAAATTTTATTCAATTTTACCGAAAATAATTGCCTTTAACATTAAAACAAAATACACACACCGGCATAATTAGGGGAACGGGCAAAATTTACACTAAGTTTGACTTCAATTTTCTCTTGAACCCTTCACTCGATTTTGACTTTTTTTTTGTTAGATTGTAGTCTGGTTCTTTCAGAATTCGTTAGAGGTATTGCTGATTTTAAAAAATTCGTCCTAAAGTCATATACAGGACTAAAAAGAAAGTAATGCTTTTTTGTCAATTTTTAGGACACTCTGTAGAGCGAACGAATGAAATTCAATATCATTCGATAATGCCAAATTAAAGATTGATCCTTTCTGAACATTTTCTTTTCTTATTTGCTCTGATAACTCGAATATTAAGGATGCTACAGGGTTTTGTTAAAAATAGTGCATTGGCCTACTTTTTAAGGGTCAATGAATTTTCGTTAATCTTTAATATATTATAGAGACCATTAAATCTAAATTTTTTTTGTGGCATTAAGTATCATTCCTGACAGTGTTACCGTTACTTATACAGGGATAAATAAAAGTCCCTTCTGTGTTTTCCATTTTGTGAAATTTGATTTTCGAAGGCCTTCCTTCACACTTGATCCAGGCTTACGACTGGTCCAATTTGTGCTTTAGTGCATAAATTGGAGCGTGTTTATTTATCTCTATATAGATAACAGTAACACTATCAAGAATGAAACTTAATGTTATAAAAAAAAATAGATTTAATGGTTTCTATAACATATCAAAAATTAACGAAACTTCATTGACCCTTAAAAAGTAGGTCAATTCACTATTTTTATTAAAACCCTGTAGCATCCATAATATTCGAGGTATCAGAGCAAATAAAAAAAAGAAAATGTTCAGAAAGGATCATTCTTTAATTTGCCATTATCGAATTATATCAAATATCATTCGTTCACTCCGCAAAGATTAAGGGAAATTAATCGACCCATAAAAAGTACTATTTTTAACAAAACTCTGTAGCATCCTTAATATTCGAGGTGTTAGAGTGAAAAAAAAAGGAAAATGTTCAGAAAGAATCAATCTTTAATTTGGCATATCGAATTTCATTCGTTCACCCTACAGAGTGCCCTAAAAATTGACAAAAAAACATTACTTTTTTTTTGCCCTGTATATAACATCAGGACGAATTGTTTAAAATCAGCATTATCTCTAACGTATTCCAAAAGAATCAGGCTACAATTTAACAAAAAAAAAAATCAAAATCGAGTGAAGGGTTCAAGAGAAAATTGACGTCAAACTTAGTGTAAATTTTGCTCGTTCTCCTAATTATGCCGGTGTATAATTATCTAGTTAATGTTCTGTTATTATATTTGCAAGTAACTGAAATCTATGCACCAAATTTAAATGGCGGTAAAAAAAGGAAATAAGTTCAACTTAAATTTGATGAACAACGATATTACAGAATATGTAGTATAATTAATACCAGTTGAAAAACGTGATTTTCGAATTAATTCGTCAAAATCGCCACTTTGGTATAAAAACTCTATTTATTTCTATTTTAAGATAATGCATCTGAAGCTTCAAGAGTTGTTATACCATAATACTTAGTCATCTTGATAATCCACATAGAGGTTTTTCTGTTTTTTTGTTTAAGGGTTATTAAATGTTCGCCCTTTCTAAATTAGCACGATATATTATCATCCAATGTAATGTATAATGTATATATAGCCTTCCTGCACCCATTAAACAAAATTACAAATTAATGCTAACTAGCAATAAAAAATGGCTTATTTTATCATTTCCCATTTATTTTATTTTTTAGTGCAATTTTGCGTAGCTGTTTTAAATTTAACCGCTGATATTACGGGATCAGCATATTCGTTTTCATTAGTGGTTATTAAGACTGGTATATTTATGAAAACGAGTGTATTTGGAAAATTTGGAGAAAGTCAGAGATGTGGCTTAAATATGATATTACGTGTGAAATTAAATATATGCTTGTTTTCATATCTTCACAACGCGCGTTAACTATACATGTGACGGCAGATCTGCATCTGCTTCGGGCAAAATCTATATCTTACAAAATCAGAAGGATTGCTAATTTAATTTTTAAAGCCTCTCATTACGTTTGCAGTTGGCTATATTATTATGATTACAGTAGAAATCTAAGATAAATAATACATATTGCGTTTGTTTTCTAATACGGTCCTTAAAAATGAGTTCCTTTCGGCAGATTTTCTTTCGAGGCAAGTCTATTCCACGGAAGTGGAAACCGACGCGTCATCGCTTTCCCGCAGGTACTTGAAGCAAACAAGCAAAGGCTGACAACTTTAACGTTGTGTTTTTCCGGGTGTCGGAGTTCCCAACTTGAAACTTTTCATTGATTAGTTTTTGTCAGATAGGACAGAGTTCGAGATGGCTTTTGATCGGCAAATAACTCTAAAAGTGGTTCTAGAATATAGCTTTTGTGTAGAAATATACACCAATTTATGGCTTAGTGCATTGAGCTGTTTATGTCACTTAGAAAGTTAGAATCAGACATGCTTTAAGTGATGGGATATCGGTGGAATTTCATCTGTCATATAAGGACTGTCCTGGATCCAGGCCAATTTTAAAATTTTGTCAATCACATCACAAGTTCAGGTGGGGAAATATTTCGTTATTTACTATGGTATGCTTCTGGAAACAAAAAGCTGTTTTACTACAAAATACAAGTTAAAATGCATTAACTCTCAATAAGTTCAGGCTGTGTGCGGTGATACGAGAGTGTTGCTCTTTTTAAGAAATAATTTTACTATAAACAAAATGGTGTATATTTTCAGGTTATTCTTATAATATTAGGATGCAGGTGTATGTGTTTATATAAAGAGTGTTTTCGAATATATATACCGATAAACTAATAGTTACCTTTTTCATTCGAAATTTTAATGGCAGGTATATGTTCCAAATTAATAAATACCATTATTTCTTGTCCTAGATCGATCACTCTATGGACAGTCACTCAATAACTATGCCAAACTAAGGAAACGATTAATAAGTTTCAGCAGCTTTGACAACTATTATCTGTTGCTGAAAACTGTCTGATGTAGTTTGGTTGAATTCATATTTAACTTTGCCATTGAGATCTCATTTGAACTGTGCAATATGGCTGTTCGGAATATCATTTATCAATGAGTATTGACTTGCATTTGTGCAACAATTATTGCACGCTTAGTAAGCTTAGGTATACTTAATTCATTGGCTAAATGATTTTAGTTTGGAAAACTGCATATTTAATTAAGTAATTGTAACTTGATAAGCTAAATAAATAGATAACTTTTATTTAAGGCCTACACAGTAATTATTTCATTTACATAATATGAGTCACTTCTACACTAGTTATGTAATGATTTCTTACTTAACAAATTTTTTAATAATCCATTATAACATAATAAATAAAATTAAAATTAGAAGATTTATTTTTTATTTAAATGATGGTAGATAAAATGTTATGCATTCGTGGAATATTTCCCACTCGTGACTGTCGAAGTGACTGTAATGACGCTCATACCGCTCTTATAAAGGAACTATAACTGATGTAAGAGTGCCTGAATTAAATAATATCTAGAGATTTGTGATTTAAATAAGATCAAATATTTTAGCTAAATAGAAAAAACGATGTGTGCTTCAGATCTCACGAAATAAGTAAGAACTTCAACAATGCGAGATTAATTTTATAAAATACAAATATTTTTTGTGTCCCATATTTTGAAATGATGCCAACATAAAAGTGGTCTTTGATTTTTAAAGTGTTTTACCTTGAATTATCCCATAAAATCGACAGAATCGCTAGAAAAATTTCCAAATTCTCCTAGACTGGCCCATTTCCTATCTTCAAATCGTTATAGATGATATTTCGAGCTAATAAATTTACTTACTTATAAAACTATACATATCGATATGTTAAAAGTAAAATGTTTTCTTGAAATCTACTACAAAAATCCACCAGAATCTGCATCTACTCATAAAAAATTTTCACATTTTTCAATTCGGACCCATTTCTCCAACTTGAAATCGGTCTCAATGAAGTTTCAGGCAATTAAAATCTACATATTTTAACTTAAACGTCATGTCAAAGTGCTGGAAGACGTATTCTCTCAAATCTCCTATAATATATCAAAAGCAATTATAACAGACTCGTGAAATTACTGAAATATTAAAAACTTGAAATTTTTTGCGATATTCTGCATATTTCAATATAACCTCGGTTTTCTCGTATTTTCCGATCTCGTACAAAAAATTGTTAAAGAGCTTTTGCATTGCAGAGATCACGAGATTTGCGAATCTGAGATTGCCATCTTAAAGATAGCTGGCACGTACGCTTAAAATTGATTTTTCAAACTGAAAGTTGCTAGCACTTACGCTTAAAGCAGATTTTTTAAAGGGCAAACTAAAAAATCACCGATTCGTCATTTTCAATCGGATCAATGCGATTTTTTGGTATATCCATATCCCTCTTCTTTAAATTCTTAAATTCAGCTAACTCACCCTGTATCACAAGCATCATCATCAACAAAATGTCTTCTAATACAGTTTTTGGCGTAGACTCTGGTCAAATAATCAACTTTTCTAAAAGAAAAAGAACAAATTTTTTAGCTCGCGATATTTTCGAAACAGGGAAGCATTGTGAATTTTTCTTCTAGGAATTCCCTGTCGAACTTAAGTTTTTTCGATGGTCGTGATCTTTTTGGCGCTAGAAAGACCCCAATGGCCCCTTTTTGTATAAATATACACGATCAAAAAATACCCTCGATTTTCTGGGTCTTGTCACTTTAAATAGAGTTCCGAAGAACCCAAACCGTACGTGTCCAGAAACCTTTAGCAAAATTTTTTATTTATTTCGACACTCATCGTGTCTCAAAGCATCATAAAAATGTATAAGATGCCAAATTGCCCCATAGATTAGCTTAACATGTAAATTTGCTTATATCTAGCTAAATGTTAAAAGAGCCAATAATACGCGGCATATGCGTCATAAAAATAAGTCGATGGTAAATATTGAATTATTCCAATGCCGGCATCGTGTACACATAAAATATATACTTCCGTCCCGTCGTGCCGGAAATTATTCCTTACGGGAGAATTTCTTATTAAATGTTTGATAAAGTGCATCAACTATACTTACGTTAAATTAATGTGTTAATAGATGGCTACTTTTCTTTATGGTACAATTATTATGAGAAAAACTACTAGGAAACAGTAATTTTGTTTATAGAAGAGGCTAAAATTCTTAAAAATAATAATTTTCAAAGCTCAGAAAAGCCAGATCCGAATGCTATTTCTAGCCGCAGCCCAAAATTGCTCATTTCCATTCCTATGTCTTCATAACCTGCCAGAAGTGGGAATATCAAAATTTAAATCGCATAACATTTAATGGAAGCAATTCAGATTGAGGCTTTAACTTCGAAATAGAGCCCCAAGATTAAACCTGATTACTTCTGTTATAAATTACGCATGAGAAGTTGAAGGAGTTGCTGCTACAACTACTTGAGTGTATTATGTGTCGAATAAGCGACTCCCGCTAGATTAACCCAGCGCATAATAGTGCAACTTCATTGCAATCCGCCCAAGTTAATGATATACATTTTACGGAGACATGCCGTAATAGCTCTTCTTGGATGTATACTTTATGGTCACGTGTATGAATTTATTTACTTACAGTTACATTTTAATAAGTCAACCGTGTATCTCGTGGCAACAGAATTTTATCAGTCAACGTTTTTCGGTCTATTATATCTAACCATTTTCTAATTTCTAAATTTCTTCGTTGGTTTATAATAAGCTGATGAATATTATTAATTATAAACCAATAATTTCCGGATGTTATGCAATTATAAACTGCTACATTATTAACAAAAATATCATTCACAGTCAACATTCGAATCAGATAGGTTATCGCGAAGAGAGGTAAACTGGTTGCCAGTAAACATTAAAATCAAAATTACCTTAGGGGATTATTAAGACCTATTGAACTTGAATTGCGATAAATGTTTCAACTTGGTGGTATAAAATTACTTCAAAATAATAATATGAGTAAACGTCCCAGACTATTGTAAATTTTACGATGAGAGATGCGAGCGAGTCAGCCATCTGAGCGAAATGTAATATAGTCGTAATTTTGGTCATGCTTGTGATTTGATTAAAGTTTATTCAAGCATCACTTTTCATTCTCTTTCCGTGCCGAAATATCGGACAGTTAATTCAAAGTTTGAGAAGAAAGGGATATTTGAAGAAAGGATTGAACTTCCTTTCCTACTATTATTTTTGAATGTATCTATTTATTAATTTATTCACAGATAAATCCATTTACAAGTTTCCTAAAATTAGCTTACTCTAAAAAATCACTGTCTCATAACCCTTACAACCTTTGACTTAAAAGAATTCAAACCAGTACTAAAAAAAACTATATTATTAAAGGCGCACGTGTCATTTCCAGTAAACCCTTGTGGTTGATGATGAAATTCCATAATTTGCACGATGGAAAGATACATGAAATATGGCATTACTGGTATATTTTCGGGTCCTTCAGATAAATGATCAATGAGGTTTTCAATAGTTGCAAACACCTCAGCAACTGATAGCTCGCAGGCATTAATATCTACTGTTGGGCTTAAATTATTGAATGAATCACTCGGTATCTGCATATGCAGATGAAAAAAATCAGCAACCAAAGGAATAATTATAATACTTGCGTGCAATCGACAAACAGGGAACAATTAGTTCTGGCGTTCCATTGAACTTTTTGAGACTGAATTGCGTAGTTTTTATTTATGAAATTATTATTAATCGTATGAACCAAAATAATTTCTTCTTTGGTTCAGATCCCACTGTACAATTGGCAGGAGTGCCAAATAACGGACCCTAATGAAGCTTTTTTGGAGTTACTAAATTGGCACTTCTGGTTCTATCATGTCCTTATTCCGTCCTATCCTATTCATCAGGGTTTCAGATGGTTCAAAATATAATTTTTTCAGTACAAAAAGATGGACCCACCACAACAAAATAGAACATCATCTACAAATGAATGCACGTATGCGTGGGCATGTGGAAAAATACTATAAAAGCGAATTATGTTGGTATGCTTATCTTACAAATTGTTGTTGCCTTTTACCCCACTTCATTTGTACGCTCTTTGAAAATTAGAGTGGCTTCGACTCTGGCCCCAGGGTGCAAACAGCACCCTGGGGCTAGTTTAGTGAACCCTACGAAGCTGAAAAACCTAAAAGAACTGGAAAACAGTCGACGTTTCGAGGAACAAATCGGCCCCCGTTGTCAAGAAGGAAAAAAACGGGGGCAGATTTGCTGCTCAAAACGTCGACTGTTTTCCAGTTCTATTGAGTTTCTCCCCAAAAAGTAGCTAATTAATTGGAATGCATAAGTAAAAATTAAAATGAGAGTAACTTTTCATAGAGAAGGTGTTTATCGGAAATATTATTCTAAATATTCTGAACAACTTTTAGTTTGGCTTATTTTAAAAAATTAATATTTTTAGATTGTCAAGTACTTTTTGTAGACATTGAGTTACACTACTCGGGTACTACCATCATTAATTAAGCTAAACATATTAATTGTTACCGAACTTTTTAGCTGGCTTTACCCGATTATAGTTGTAACTATGGAATTGAATAAATGTGATATTTTAATTCCCAAAGTTGAGTTTCCATGTTAGGTGCTTCTTTCAGTTTCTATAAGATAATACTAACAAAGCTCATCATTTAACGGCTTTTAAACATCTTTTAAATTATTATTTTCAAAGTATTCCAGAATATTTTAAACAGATGTTTTTGCGAATTTCTTCTGACATTATTTAAAGTGTAATCATTTATGTCGATTAACAACATAACTATATTTTTAATGATATTTTTACTTAATTTAATCATTTATTTAGATCGCTTTCACTTGAGTATAATTTCAAATATACTGAAATTACTAGTGGCTGTGTTGAGACTGTTGAGTTTTTTAAAGCAAAATATGAAACTATTAATCTTGTTTTAATATCATATTATATGCCAAATCAACTAAGGTGTGGTTCTAGCAGAAGAATAATAAATACCCCTGTGCTTGCTAACGCCTACCGATTAAATACATTCATTGAAAAAGGTGAGTCTGAAGAGATAAGCGACAAAATATGATTCTAGACACACTTGAATTAAGTATCCTACATGCCAGAGATCTGGTTTCAAATCAGCTATTTAACTGATTTTAGGAAATATATAATTGCTCAGAAAAGGTCGATAGAACTTACATTGAAAGAGCATCTGTTAAAAACTTAGTAAGAACAAGTTATTAATTAATAAAATTATACATTTATATCCCTAAAATTGCTTCATTATTTCCAGTAGTTAATTTTTATTGTTTTCATCCTAATATTAATTAGAGGGATGTACCATTAGGCTATTATTACATGCAGTGTGTTCAGAAAATTTTTTGAAGTATCGGAAAGTGTTGATTACACTTTTCTGCATTAAATTCCTCCCTACTAAACTAACGTGTTATTTGAATGACTTCTAAACGTGTAATACCTATACCTATTTTTTCTGATCGCGTACCTGAATCTAAAGAACGTTGACAGTACGTTCTGCCTAATTGTAGAAGTGCTGATGCCTCGGGTGGCAGAAACTATCCGAAAAAAAATTGCAGAGCAGGTACAAATATTCACCAGATGGCTACCTACATCGACGTGGCTGTATCATATTGTTACGGCTAACCTAACAACCATCCGAACGTTTTTGTGCTACCCTATACAATTAGCCGCCGTGCCCCTCGCTTCTTTGTCTGTATGAGTCATCACCCGGCCGGCTGCGAACAGGATCGCTGGAATTATCTCGATGGCCTCGTCGAGATCGTATAGAGTGGCTCGGAATACTTCCCGAATATTCGTGATAGATTTAAGATTATATATAAGCAGACCTAAGGCGAAGTTAGTCAGTCGGTTAGCAGTTCAGTTCAGTTAATCATTGAGTGTTGAATAGATATTAGTTGTAAAGTTATAAGAGTAGTTTAAAGTGTTAAATTGTATACAGTGATAGTGAATAAAGAGAGTATTAGTTGAAAATAGTCAAGTTGTAATTTTGTTAAGAACCCACGGGAAAAACGTAACAATATAAACCGGGTAATAATTATTGTCATTTTAGTTAATGTTTCAATACCATTATTTTGATTGATCATAAATAATGCCGTTGCAATCTTGTGTAAACAAACCGAACAATATCGGTTAGATATGTAGTGAAATTACCCTAAAAGTCCAACGAATGACTTTATGACCGCTTGTAAGATAAGCATAAGATTTTTTGCGATACTTGCCCTAGAACCTTAACGAGTTGATTAAGTGGTACTCACAAGGCTATGAGATTTGGACTACTAATGATTTGGCGGGAACCTCAGAATCAGATAATTGGTATTTCTGGTTAACAAAATTCGGGGAATTTTAGACTTGTACCCAATGATGCTTCGAGCATACCTGTCCCTAAGCCTCCGGAAAATACAAAATAGACTTGGAATCAGATGACCTATACACGATCTTACACTAAAAGCCTGCCGGTTTTCAGGAAGAATACTATTACCGTTGTATTTTTTTTATATATAATGCTATTACGATTGTGGTAGCAACAACTAATCCCATTTAGGCATATCTCTGGAAGACCTTATTCGTGATTTGGATATTTCCTAAACTAAGAGGCAAGTAGTTAGATCTCGCCTGTAGCAGAGAAATCTCCTACAAGGAGGCGTGAATATTTCTACGTATCAGAAAAGAGCCAGCTGATAGTATTGTTTTACAATGGAAAAAGACTTACTTTACTGCACTATATTCCAGATTTAGTGAAGGAACTTGGCCTTTCGTATAAAACTATAGAATGGCAACTGTTCATTCTTTGAAAACAAATCTAAAGGCAATTTTATGGCTTAATGGAAGTCAGCAACTATCCCGTAAATATAAAGAAAACATACGAGCGCATGCGTATATTTTTTCAAGGCCAGAAGCGAATATTATGTAGTTAAAGAGTGGCTGAAATGTGAAAACATTTTGCCCAGTCTGAAAACCGTCAGGTATGAACCCTTAGTTGAGCAGCAGATAATATATTTACCCCCTCCGCGCATAAAACTAAAACTTATAAAAAATGTTATTAAAGCCCTTAATACAGAAGGAAATTATTTTCTTTATTAAAGGTTAAAGAAGGTCCACAAATACGAAGACATTTCAAGGACAATAATTTTACATCTGCACTTTTGGAAAAATAAAGTAGGGCGTAAATTGCGTTTAAAAATTTGTGCAGCAAGGATCTAGGAAATAATAAATCGTGGAATTATACAGAACTACTTCAAGAACTTGTCCATTTTCGACATGTCACTTAGCTGCATTTTCTCCACTTGTATTGGGGATTCTTTCCTGAAATGATAGGTGCTGTTTCAAATGAATATGGAGAGAGATTTCATCAACAAATTGTTCAAATAGAAAAGCGGAACAGTAAAAAATGGATCCCAAACATATTTGCGGACTCCTATTGTTGGACCTTCAACGATCCTAGCGCCGAAGAAAGACAACAAAATAATTTATTTGATTATATCCTCTTGTTTAAGATCCAAAATAAAATATATTTTGTAAAAAAAAACAATTGTGACTTAGTTTCTCTTAATTTTAATCAGGGGTCATATTTGAAATCAGCTTTAGTCTGCGAAAGAGCCAAAAAACATCAGGGGGGCAACGAAAAATTTCAAAATGCAGGAGAGTGTTATTAGGAAGTTTCTAAAGGAAGTATGATGCTCTCTATATTATTATGATACAATAACTATGGGATATCGTATATTAATCGAAAGACCTATAGATAAAAAGCTTAAATCGACCTTTCGTACGGTGCAGCACACCCATTGGGCAATCGCGCGTAAACCTAGTACGACACTGAATAGTTTACCCAATGCGAATTACAATACTATAGCTGAAATGGCGAAATAAGGTTAGAGTAAATAGTGTAAAGGCAATCGAGATTTCGAAGCTCACAAACACAGCAGGATTAAATACGATTACATCAGACATAATTATTGCATGTAAACTTGAGCTGTTTTAGAGCGCAGAGAGCTACATTCAAATACGGAGACGTCTTATGCATCGAATGAGTAACTCGGAATAATAGTGCGGGTTCATTGAGGCCTAAATGGGATATAGCATACATTTTAAAGCAGCTGCATGTGGTAACTCAAATTTACAATTATATCTTCATGGAGGTGGAGGCTAATTAACAAGTGAGATAGGAGATATAATATTTCGGTATCTGGTACGTTGTTTGCTAAGTCGAATAAAGTCATAATTTATAGTTTTAACGCAGATTGTAAGGATATTGCAAGCAGCTGCATTTGCAATAAATAAGAGACCATTCCCCCAACAAAAATTACTTACTTCATTTAAAGATTTTTAGAGGAAATCAAGAGTATAACTATTTTACTACATTAAATCAAACTGGCGGCTATAGGTATTTTGTGACACAAAGTTGTCTGAAAGCACTAAAAAGAATAATTCTATATTGCCTTAGCCAGTTTCTTGCATTAAGACTTTTCAACAACTTGATGTCTCAAAAATCTTTAATTCTTTTCCCCTATGGGTGACGAAAAATATTATATGCATCACATTAAAAGTATGCAATATTGATATTTGTATTATAACATTTAACCGACTATAAGACTCTAACAGGAACTCTGCGTTACCTTTGGTTGAAAGATTTCTTGCAAGTACGTAACACCTAATCTTCTTCTCTAGGTTCCTATCTGTTTCGAATGTTGGCAATCATATTAGCTTCACTTAGTTATTTTGAATCATGAAATTCGTCTTCGTTCCATTCTGAACACACATATTGCACTGTACATTTTTTTGCACTAAATGGTTTCTGCTCTCATATCCCATAATATGACCAAAGTACTGGGGCCTTTACCGATTTAATAGTGATTTTTTCCAGTATTAATTTCCAGCAGAATGGTTTTGTTAGAGACACCGTCCATCTACGACATCCTCATCATTCAACGATAAAGCCACATAACAAACGCTTTATTTCTTGCAGCTTCAGTGAGAGTGCATGACACAATGAACCTAAAAATACACAGCAACGTAGGAATCTAATTTTTGTATTTTATGTTAAGTCCTGGTTTTAACTATAATGCTTGCTTTATTGAATACTGGTCTGACCGAATGCCATTGCTCATTGACATTGGTGCTAAGATACGTGCACTAACCCACTTATTCAATAGAATTTTGTTGGGTTAGTTTGGGACTATCTTTCTCACCAGAAACTGTATACATCAGTCTGAAGAATGCCAATTTTGTCAGAACTTGGACTTCACTAAACTGACAAAAAGTTTTTCCATTTCATGAACTGGAAAAAAAATTGGCCAGATAGTGGAATCAAATATTTTTCCTCTAGCTGGTTCCAGTTCATGAACTGGATATCCATTTCATGAAATAGACAATTACGAAATGAGTGCGACATATATATTATTTTCTACAATTATTTAATGAAATCGTTTTGAAAAGCGACTCACTAGGTTTATTATTCTAGAACGCCCACAAGCCTTAGGTTCGTTTTTTTTTTGCCCATATGATAAATTCAGCATTAAGCCATTAGACAGGAATGTTTCTAGAGTCATAAACACGATTGAACACTGCTATATTGCACCTTCCTCATCCAAAAACGTTCGAAATTCCGCCTCTGTGTTTGCTGAGCCAGATTCTGTATCATTTTCAATGCCTTTGTGTAGCTCATGTAGTTCAATGATGTTTGGACTCCTTAGGCAATTTACTTGAAGGGACTCTGTCCGGTTATCATGAATCATCAACTATTATATGTCAATAATTAGCAATGTTTTACAAACTTGACGTCATTAACTGAGAGGCAATATCTTTGAGACCTTCGAGCGTTATTGTCTGTTGTAGCTAGGACCTCTGGTGCCAAGGGCAGCCTAGATAACTTTGTAGCAGTTATGAAAGAGGACTAATCAATAGCTGATCGAATTGATTTTGCACGCTTCTAAAAAAGCTCCTAAGATGTTCTAGCCTAAACTAGTTGGGAACTAGTATGCACGTATTCTACGGAAGAATAATAATTTTTCTCGCCTTGACCCGGAGGACGTATCGTTTCGAAAAAGACTAAAAGCATTTTTTTTAAGCAAAGCTTTAAAATATTCTGATGTGAAGTTTAGTATGGGTAAAGCGTGACGTGATATTTCATGGGATGCCGTGGGATTCCTAAGGAATTCTTGATTATATTCCGTTGGAATTCTCCTATGTACCGAAAACTTGAAGGTGATTTACTTCATGGAAAAATATAATCTAAAATAAACCAGAATAATCACTACCTATTTAAAATCAATTGACTTAGTCCTCTACAAATATACGATGAAATATAGACAATTTGCTGACTGTAAATAAAAATTGCTGTAGGTACATAATAAGTTTGTTTATATATGCTTTTATAACAACGAAAACAAATTTACTAGTATTATCATAACCAATACAAATATAATTACGAAATGCATATACCGAAGCATATACTGCCATGGAAATAAATTGTATGCTACATAGGTTTATTTAATATGTTGTATTTCCATTACTGATTTAATGTAAATAAACTTATAATCTACTTTGAATTTATATGGAACACACTTTTACGAGGTATGCGTATAGACAAGGTCACAGGAGAGTTGATACGTTCTTAATGGTAATCTATTCTTAGACCAAAGCGAGATTTAATATTTTGATCTTGGTCTGGGATATTTTTCTTAAGCAGGCCCTAGTTTTGGTCTGCGAACTTCCTTAGATTTCTTGTGGCCCTCTATTCATATCTTAACATTTCATTGATGCCATTTCCATAACAGTGGTAGGCACCTAGCGCCCTTTATAGACCTTCAAAACTTTGAAATATATCAGATTGCTGTTATATCTTCCTCCTGGAAAAACCTGATTAGGCAATTGTTCGCCATAACAATGTTGTTCTAATGTCTTCCAATGCGAAAGTAAGCTGAAGATTATTTGTCCGTTATATTATTTTTCATCTTTGCTCATCTACTTTCTATATTCTGTATAGTTCTCAAGCGCTCACTTTGCAGCTATTTTTTCTACCGAGTGGAGAGTTTCTTCATAATATATGAATGTCTCACATCACAAAGATATATGAATTATACTTTTTATAAGTAATTTCAGGAATAGTAAGTAGTCTTTCCTATACCGTGTCAGCTCATAATTCTGGTAATCATCGAATTTTCTTGTAAGGGAGTTATATTAAATGATATTTGTATAGTATGTCAAGTCTAAATTGAACCAGCATAAAAATCTGCAAGCGGTTGCTTCAAATAGTTATTGAAAAAATTCGGCCGACATAAGCGGCTACATCAAAGACATATTAAATTAATGATTACATCGATACAGTATCTTGAACAGTATTTATTCTAGCTCAATTTAGATTAGATATACTATAATAGTGTTTATTCATTTTCTTTGATCTTCTTGGCTCAAGTCTATAGATATGCCTTCATCTCCTAGTAACTTCAGGCCTTTCTGTGCTCTATTCAGGTCGTCTGATATCAGGTTCAATAGTTTTTTACACTTAAAATTCTTATTGAATGTTATTTTGATTGTGTTATCTAGTTTCAGGAATCTTGTCGTTTTTTTTTGTTTGTATTAAACATTTATCTTTATTCATGATTTCTCCTTTTGCCGCTTTTTAGTTGCTGCTATTCAATCTATTTATCTCTTTGTTTTTACTACTTCCGAGCCTAAATTTTATTTTCAATTTTGTATACGAATAACATGCCATTCTGTAATAATTTAATTTTGAGTTTTCCATTGAACATTTTCTGTTTGCTTCATTCTTCTTTATCTTGTTAAAAGCCAAATATTTTTAAATAATTATAAAACAATATATTATTATTTTTACCGAAATTGAATAAAAAAGCAAACATATCAAATTCACCTAGCGATTCATGGAAAGGAACAGTTGAAAAGCCTTAGAAAATGCCACAATACGTTCTGGACATAATATTTTGTTCAGCAGTTTTTTTCTACAGCCACTTCAGATAATAAAGTTAAAAAATTCCAGCCCTGAAAAATGTTAGCTTTCCAAATGGTATTTACCGTAAAAGCAACAAATATATTATTCGGCATTCGCGGAAACCTTAAAATTTTACTTAAGGAAAAGGCAATTTTATAAAAAGTCTGCGATGTGATAAAAAAAATATACCAAATATTTTAACCTGAATAAATTAATTTCATAAGTATGACTCTCGCGATAAATATAACTATAATACAAAGAGTAATAAAACTTATACAGTCCAGGGAGAGAGTACGAACTATAAATATCAATTAGTGCGTTAAGAAAAACTACTTCTGCAACTAGTTGTTACGCACAGAAAGCACCAAAATATACCATTTTTATTTTTCAAATTAAAGAATATTTGATTTGAATATTTATAAAAAAAAGAACCATGAGAAAAAAGCTTAGTAAACTTTTTCATAGAAGATAAAGTTACCAGAGCTTAATTTAGTTAAGCTAGTTTACCTGTTATATGCTCGATTATATGCATAAAAACAATAAGTTGCTCATAGTTTTAAGATCTTCTGAAACTTGTCTTTCCCTGATGTCTATCCATGTTATATGCGATCTTCCTCTGATTATTCTCTTTATCTTGATCTGCATAATTGTCTTATCCTTACTCTCCACTCTCCAGTTTTCCCTTTTTTCTTAGCAATATGACAGGGGATATATTTTTTTGGTTAGTAGCATGTAAATTGATTATTTGTCTGCTGCCAAGCTAAAACTTTTTTCTTTCATTACCTGTCATTAATATACAACTAAAAACGATTTTTAATGCGGTTTTCAAAATTTAAGGGCACATTTCGTTGCCTACATATAGTACTTTCGAAAGTACTATAGACTAGGCTAAAGACGTCTTTTTAATATTGTTCGAATTTTGTTTATACAGGGTAGCAAACAAGAACCTAGAAAATTTATTAAATTTCATTTGCCACAAATCTTTACAAGCATTTGTTTTTCCTTTTGCTTGATACATTCAAATAATCTTTAATTAAAATATAGAAATCAGGTTTGGAGATTTTTAGTGACTTTTAAAAGATATGATTTTTTACACGTGAGCTGGAACACTAAGTTCGCATTACTTTAACAAAACTATTAACAAAAAAAAATCTTCGTAAACCTAACATATTTAAATATGTCCTATATTGTTGTGGAGGATTCATGTTTTACCTTACAAATGTTTGTTTAATCTAGAGTTTTTTTTTATTAATGCTTATTAAAAACTGTCAACTATAAATATATCAAAAAGTTAGGTACATTTTATCTTTAAACCGTTAATAATCCCGTAACTTATTTTATTCATTTTGACTATGGATCAGTTAAAAGTAACCACCAATAAAACCCAAATGATTGTAAATTTTTTGCATGAATGAAATCATAATAATATTTTAGGTATTTGTGTGCCACTTTGCACATAAAAAATATGAACAATATTTAAAACACCCACTAGCCTAGTCGATAGAACCTGAAATATGCTTTAATATTTTGTAAATCGCATTGGAAAATATTTTTTAATTTTGGAGATACGTATTCAGTGTAAATGGAAGCCCGCATAGAACTTTAGTTTTTCAAATAGAACACTCCGTATATTTTTATACGTTTGGATTCTACTTATAATTCCAAGGATAATCGTTGTATCATGATCCCCTCAAAAGTTATTAGTTTAAGAGAAAGAAACAAATTAAAATCAAGCCTTTGGACAATTTGGATAGATATACAGAGATAAAACGGTTTAAAAAACCGACTTGCACCATCATATCTTAACTTTTAAGAAACGGTTGCATGGTATTAAAGATAGTACCAACTAATACCATGTGTAGTTGGGAAAAATACAAATCTTTTTTTTTCCATCTTCAACCGTTTTCTCGCTGTAAATATCCAAATTGCCCAAAAGCTCACTTTTCATTTGTTTCTATCTCTTAAACTAATAACTTTACTGATAGAGTACGATAAATCAATTAGGCTTTAAAATTTACGTAGAATTGAAGAATGTGAAAATGTGAAAGTATATGGGGTTCTATTTTGGTTGCATTTGGTTTTGTTTGTGACCTTTGTGTAAAAACTCAGGTACATATCTAAAACTTTTGCGTTTAACTACATGGGGCGAAATAAAAAGATAAAGGGCGAATGAATAAATTTAATTTAATTTTTGTCAGTCTCAAATTAGCAGCAGTTTACTTGATAAATAAGCTGTTAATCAATCAATACATTTATTTATACATTTACATTATAAATACCTTAATCTATGGCATTTTAAAATGTATGTAACATCACGCGCTACAAACACCTGGGGAGAGGGAGCTCTTAGTTACTTAAGGCTAGGTCCAAGGGTGAAATTATTTGCAAGTTCCAAACCCTTCTCCAGACTTATTTTTTAACGGTGGATTGGTTTTGTTAAAAGCCGGATCCTGCGATTCTGTAACTTTCACAAGGGAGAAAAGTGATTATTAACTTCCAACGTGCATTAAAAATATTATATTATTTTATATGGAGGAAAAGTGATACTTTTCATGGCGCGCTCGTGTTTAATAGAGAGCAAGCCATGAAAAGTAACTTTTCCTCCAAATAAAATATGCTGTTTTTTCTTCAAATGTCGACAAATTAATGCAAAAACATCTCTTTTTAATAGTAATAATATCTAATTATTATTAAAGATAAATGGGTTCGCAAGGCGGCTTAGACCACGGTCGTAGGTGGCCTTGCTTAGACCGGTGTCGGTGAATATAATATAACATAAAGCTGTCAGTGGACACTGTCAACAATAATTATTTTTTTAAGATTGCGTTTTAATTCGGTATTGATAAGCAGTTATTGAGTAAGTTCGATTAAATAATAACCAATTTGTTCCTAAATTAGTGATTTTTAGAAATGCAGTCACAAATTGAGTGATAAATACAAATTGTAGTTTAATAAATCTTGAGTTGTTGACGCTTATTTTGTTGTCTGTTTGTATTGTATCTATGTTGCTATGACAACACTTTTACCTCCGCCGGCGGAAAAGTGAAAAGTAAAGCTCCGGCGGAGGAAAAACGAAACTTCACAGCCGCCTACACAGTCGAGTAATGACGGATTTACTGACGTTTGAAGAAAAAAGATGTTATGTACCCTCTATACAAATTTTTGTACCAGTTCTGTAGGGAGGTCGTAACTCGTGATAGAAAAGAGTGGTATTCCGGTATAAGGTCCAACTCTAGGCACGATCAGTAGATCATATCTAACATCCGCAATCCTCGCGGTCAACGGAGACTTTCGGATGCCAAAATAGGACAATTTGCAAGCTACTTTATCGATAAATTGATCGAGGGTATTTAGAAGAGAAATTGGGTAATACTCAATAAACCTGGCACCCTTGCTGGCACCTTTATTAAGCTTGGAGAACAGTATTTTATTTAACTATGAGGTACATCCAAATCTTCGATCCTGACTCTAAAACTGGCAGCGAAAACGCGAATTGCAAATATTTATTCTGTATAGCTTGAATAATTTGCATGCCAGATTTAGCCAGCAAACATCATACCAGGGCTTTGTACAGCAATGTCTTTCTAAAAATGGACCTATTTATCATCAACTTGTTGGCTCAACTGAGTTATGATCTCGTTGTGACCAACAAAGCAATGTGTTCACTAAAGGTGGTATAACCTTCGTAACAGTATACTTCCGAGTAGAGATACCTAGTTCTGTCTTTAAAGTGAATTTCCAGTTAAATATGGTATTACGTTATGAATATGGCTTTGGTGGTTTTATTTGGCTACTTGTGCCACCATCGATCATGAAGCTATAGCGGTATCGTTGGCGTACAAAGTGAAAGAAGTGGAGGTTTGAAACGGAACGTCAGCTGCAATATGACTGCTGAGAAGATAATATTCACTGTGACATACCCGTTTTGATGCGCCTCTGAGCAGACGCGTTACCATAAATTCGCGCAGAGAAAGTGTGTCCTTCAAGGTACGACCCGATTAAGGTTCCTATGTGCAATGGCAAGTTCTGAGCTTATGCAGCAAACCATCGTGCCATAACGTGTTTCTCCGTTACTTTTCCGAGGGTATTTAGAAGAGAAATTGAGTAATACTCAATAAACCTCGCACCTCTATTAAGCATGTAGAACAGTATTTTATAGCTCTTTTCCCGGGTGACGCAAAGTGCTGAAAGCGGAATATTGTATTTATAATATGCATGAAGTGTATGATGATTTTGTTTTGTTATATTCCATCAAGGCGGGAGCTTTGTTCTCAGACAATCAACAGAGAATTTTGTAAATCTCTGTCGGCATGAATAACGCTGACGGGGCAGTGGAATACATTCTGTATGTACTAAGCAGATTTGGGGTAAGTATTTGTGATTTGTTAATGGAATTGCAAGCATCTATTCAAAGATGCTCATCAGGACGCGGTCCGCGAAGGCCTCCATAAGTCACGAACATGCCTGGCACGTTTCCAATTCATTTAAAGTTACGATAATCACGGATCTGCATCGTGATTGTTTCTGCCAGTACTGCCCGCTATATTCACTAATTAATCCACGGATAAGGCGGGCCACGCCCAGACGATCAGACCTATTACATTTCTCTATTTTCCAGTTTATTTGTCTTTCGCTACATTCCTACCTTCAATAAGTAATTTCGTGAAGCCTCGCGCATTTTGAACATGCTAAAAAAAAGGAGCTTAAGTGGTATTTCTAATATCGTTAATCTTTGTTTTTCTCTTGAATTATTTAAAGAATCAGATATTAAGGAAAACTTCAAATAATTATTTAAAATTGCCCACAGAATACTCTAAATTTTCGCAATTAAATTATCTCTCCATCGATCGCCAATAATATCAAATATCTCACTGGTGAGAATTGCTGGAAAACTTGCTCGTTTTGCCAATACTGTTTACATAACACTTTACGTGTCGAGGAAATAGATCGGCGTTCAAAAAACCAACGCAGCTATAGCAGTTCTGAAAAACTAAGGGAATCTTAAAATTGGTCAGTAGTAAAATATGGCATTCAATTTGAAGAGAAATTACATTTCCAAATTAGTTTTAAAATTCAAAAGTGACCTAAATTAGTTATGTATCTCAAGGTAGGAAAACAATTAGGTTGGTGAATTAACAATTTAAAATACAAAGGAAAAGTTATTTTCAAATATACTAGCAATAAGTGGAAGAGCTATTGAAAGTTGCCCCTCCCACTTTTCTGCATTTCTCTTTCCATGAAATTGAATTATTTGTAGCTATTTATTGTGTTCCGAAGCAGTACTATTAGAACGAAATAGCTCATTTTATCCCTGAAAGATCTAAATAGTTTGGTAAATTAATACATATATTTGTATCTCGACGTATACAGACACACTCATTTACACCACAAATCCGTATTAGCCGTATGTTACCAAAATGCACGTATCGTGGGCAATATCGTGATGAATACACATATTATATTTGTGTACACGTACATTTATTAAATATTACTAATAAGTTCATGTAAAGAAACACATGCCTAAAATACCACAACGCATATAAATAATCTTAGGAAGACGCCAACCGCTGAATATTTCAGAAGAAAAATGATACCGGAAAAGAAACTATCAAAATGGAAGTCCCCGCGCAATCGTTTCAGAATTTCCCAAACATTCCCTCTGGATGTATATTTGTTGCCGCGAGAAGAAATATTTTAGGGCGTTTGAAGAATAGCGTCGGTTGTAAATTGAGAATGTATGATATTGCAAGGGAGATTCGGCGGCACCTATATCCAGAAATAATTAATAACGTGTAAAGTCATGAAACTGAATTTTTAGAGGGTTGAAGTCATTACATTATGTAGACGTCTAAGCATACATAATATATTTGCGGATCGATGCAAAATCAAAATGAATAATTTTTAACTCATAGACTTAAACCTATTTATATATGTTTTTAAACACAAATATCCACCATTTAAAGTACATTTTGAATAATAAATAATCTAAGCTAAGAGTTCTATAATGTTTAGATGTTTTTTTATTAATCTGAAGCTTATTTTGACACATTTCTAAGGTCTTCATACAGATGTAATGTGATGATTTATTAGCTCGTTCTTTCTTATAGTCACAACTGTTTGAATTATAATATGCGAAGTCCGAAACCAACACTACACACAAAAAATATTCTAAACTTCTACTCTTACACATCTCATGTTTTCTATTTAATAATAATTACAAATGATTGTCAAACACACACAACAAAGACATTGCAGGACGTTTTCCAGTTCCACTTATTCTTTCTTTGTTAGCTAATTTAGAATCATTACCTCTATAAACAGTTATTACGACTTAACTATGGGAAAATCTCTGTATTGTTTTCATAACAGGTTGCATGTCCTGTATCTCTCCAAGATAATAATAATTTTTTAACGTGTTTTCACAAGGAATTAGGGTCAGCTGCCGACGGATCCCCATAAAAGGATATTAAATTTTATAATGAAAAGACTGGAGATTTTATATATAACGTGGCACCTATTTATGGTATATTAGCTAGACGAACATAAAAAAACGCATTTACTCACACAATGCAGAGCTTTACTTGCAATTTATTTTCATATAATTTATGTAATAATTATAAGGGTATTCCTGTGTCGAGTTTCCTCCTTCTTCTTCAAATAGAATAGATGGGGGTTGTTTTTAATATTAGTTTGAGGGTAAAATGTCTATGCTGTTATTATTATGTTATAGAATAACTTAGCATGGTCCATGGTTAATTTATAAAACATACATCTTCGTTTTCTTTTTTCTAATGTTTTGATAGGAATCATGACGAATAATCAACATCCGAGTAATAAATCAAAGCATAGACAAGGCTTAATTAGTCGGTGATCAGAACAAATAATAAGCATGAAAATTACCTGTACGCGATGACGCTACGCCCGTTCCGGCAGTAATTTCCCCTACTATACGTGTCGATCGTGCCATCGGTAATCATTAAAAACGTATTTATTTAAATGGATAATTGCCGAAGCAAAATACATAATTAGATAAATGAATTTTTGAGGCAATGAAAAATCTTTGTGTCGATGCCACAACGTCCTTTTTTATGAGCCGCTGTTGCTATTTAATTTCAACTGAAACTTATAATATTATGATGAAAATACAATTTTAAGTGTAAAGAAGCAGCTACAACTCTGATATAATTTTTATATGATAATTTATTTGATTTGCAACTTTAATTGAATACAAACCAAAACTGCTTTAGAAATATTTACTAATTTTATTCAATTTTTTATAATATTATAATAATATCATATTGCAATTCTATAATTTTATCATAAAATATTAATAAATAATTAATATCGTTCCATTAATACACAAAATTTGTATGGATAGCATAACCATTTTATATTATTATCAGTTTCTATGAATATTAATTTTGTTTGAAGCAATTGTTATGATTTCAAATTTGAAAAATTGCCTTTTTTTGTAAAATTAAGCTTTTACTTAGCAAAAATCCCAATTTATCCTGCTTTTTTTCGACGAAGGAGAAATAATTCACGAAGTAGTCTATGTAACAGTTATAAAATTGGCCAAATTATAAATAAAAGAAGCATCAGCCGTCCTGCTACGCCAAATTTCATACCATTTTTCTTTAATATTGCCGCATCACTTGGTAGTACTATTCTACTAAATATTTTTTTAAATTTACTTTAAAGAATATTATATATTTATAAACCAGTTAATGTAAATAAGTTAAAAATTATTTTGACTTTTGGGTAATAATAAATGTGGTAATAAATGCTCTCCGGCCAATTTCATTTAGGTTCCTGTTTCCATCAATATCTAACTGATTTCTAGTTCTTGAACAATGAGGGGTGGAATAGTGACGTCTAGCATTTTCAAGTAAATATCATCATTAAGATTGGCATTAATAAATAATGGCGCGACAACAGTATCACCTAATATTCCCGCCCACACATTTATTTTTTGTGGGTACTATGTGTGCCCTTCCCTGGACAAATGCGGGTTTTCGTCATTCCAGTATCTACAGTTGTGTTTATTCACAGAACGATCGCACACACGTAACTCCTGGAGAATTTACATTTTGTACGGGAAAATGATTAAGTTTAAGTGCCTGATGAATAGCTTCACGAGAAATTCCTGTAGTCGCTCGACCTTGGCGTAGAGGCATTGTAGAATTCGTAGCAAAATGCCCTAACACTTCCACTTGTATAGCTTCGTCGAGTACTCTTCTATTAACCTTTTTTTTTTGCTTGCCACTGATCCTGTATATTAAAATTTTAGGATCAGTTGTCAGACCAACAAACAAAATGGATTGAATAAAATAGCAATTTAGTAAAATACAGATTGTTTTACTCCAATTATTATAATTTTTGTTTTCCCCTGTATTAAGTTTAAAAAAAATCTTTTGTAGATGGATACTATTCAATGGAACCTTTGACACAAAAGGATGATGACACTTGAAATTTAAAAGTTGGGGTGACTTACCCCTTGACCAAAATATGGTAATTTTAGTTTCCCCTACTTGTATAACACACGTGCCAAATTAAATTTTTTCAATCATTTTATTTTTCGAGATATCTGCATTGAAAATTTTCGAACTGACACCTAAATCACTGCTATAAACACATTTTTAAGCTAATCTTGATTTTATTTGTGTTTGTATATTTTTTGAATGCTTAGTATGTATTTGATATAAAAAAATAGATATTGATGCAAATTAAAACTAAATGGGATGGAGCGGCCAAAAATATAATCAACGTTCGTTGTTTCATTTATAAATTTTGTGATTAAATGTGTGACCAAAAGAATTGATTTTCTAAAAAGCCAAACGGCCGGCGTTCCATAAAATACAGAGTAAACAACCAATACAAACACGCGCCATATTAGTTTATTATTTTTGACAATTAATTTTAATTAATTTCTAGATCTATGCAGTAATCTCTTTTGTCCATTTATGTTCCGTATTCATAATATGATTAAAAAGCAATATGAAATGCTCTAGTATCTATGAGATTATGCCAAAAGTGCACAGTGTCAGAATTTATTTTGTAAAAGCGCTATAGCCTGAGAGAAAATTATAGGTAGATCAGCATACTAATTTGAGTAGAGGTATCGGAAAACTATCCAGCGAACAAACAATTGTTTCTGTTTTTAATCTTTTCAATTACCTTCGGTAAATCCACGTGAATTCAGGCAATTATTATAGGTTCTAGAGTTTGCTTACGGGTCGCCAGTTTTCTTTTCATTGCAGTTCAATTATTTGATAGTAGTGTTTCATGCACTTTAAAAAGCTATATAGGTGTGTCGTTATGTTAGAAGTGTATTTGTAGTTCCAATAAAATTGTGTTTTAATCCACTAGTTTACCTGCTGAATTTTTTTAAAGCGATGATTTTTGTACTTCCGTATCCAAATTGCTTCGTTATTTGAAACGGCGAAATATGGCTGCTTACAGCACTTCCATGTATTTTTTCTATTGATATTGAAAGTCGTGTTTCAAACGAGCTTTCAGGCATTTTTCATCAGTTTAAGTAAAACATCAGCCAATAAATTCAGGCTCTGCAATTCCGTTCATTATTGTAAAAAAAATCCTGTATTCTACGTATCAAACCACATAGTTGATTAATGGTATTAAGTGGAATTACCAGCCTATCACCAAAGATGCAATCCAAGTAAAGTAAATTAGACATGCCTATTTTTCGTGGAATTTGCTCAGAATTTTCGTAAATTGTAAATACGTAACAAACAGGAGTGAGAAACATTCATAAGTTTAAAGCAACCTTACAATTTGGTCCCTTGAAAAGATGTAATGGCAGTAGTTTAGAATGCAACTAGTCGGTATATCATTCCTAACTAAGTATGTAATCCAGGAAGCAGGAGAAGCAGTTAGACTGTTAAAATAAAGTAAAGGGCATCATTCTTGATACAAATGACTAGTTTATGCATTCAGAGATGGATAGCAGCGACAATTTTGTGTACTATCCTTGATATATATTCAGCGATCGGTGAAGTATTTCAAGAGGTAGTCAGTCTAGTCTAAATAATGCTCCGTATTATTGATAGCTACATTTATTCCGCACAGATAATTCTGTTCCCATCGAATATATTCTATTTTTGAATATCAATTCAGAATTTAATAAATATTGGCGAAATAAATAGTGTATAAAAATAAGTCAATGCATATTTAAGCGATTTTTAAGTGATGTAGGTAATAGAAATATAAAACGAACTAAAACCTGGACTAAGGTGTTAAAATATAAAATCGTTGCAAATAATAAGTAGGTATAGTTCTTGTCTTTCAACTATTATTAATTTAACACTGTGTTTATAATGATGAATAAAAAAATGGAATACCCGTATGAGCTATTTTCAAAATTTTAATACAAAACTGAATTTCTGAAGATATATGAATCATGGCATAATTCAGGCCACCTTGTTACAATAATTTTAATTTTTAAAATTGGGTGTGCCATTTACGGTTATTGAAAAAACTGATTTTGGATACGAAATGTTTCCGCATTTTTATCTACTGGTGACTGAAATTTCAGGTGTATTTCACTTACAGCCCGTATGTTTCGTGGAAATACTGCTATTTCATAAAATACTAGTCTAATTTCCATAATTTCCTCATCATCCGGCATTTGTAAATATTGGCTAAGGGGCAGTTAATTTTTTGACCACTTTTATTACTGACTTTGATGAATCAGACGGTGTTCTTAAAAATGACCCATTGCCATATATGTTTAAAGTAAGTAGTTGCTGATCAGTCGGAGATAAACAGTCATTTCTATAAAAAAACAGAGGATTAAAGACATTTTGAGTGATGCGTGCGTTCATGTATATTACTTTTAGGGAACCTTTTCTTACTATTAAGTGATGTATCTTTTTACTAGCCCCTCAACTGTTTTGGGGTGTATGATCAAAAAATATGTTTGATCATAATCCTCAAAAAATTAATTCTAGGTCTTATTTCTTTCAGACAATGAGTACATTCTTCCTCGTCATCGCTAAACGTATCAATTTCTTACATGTGCACAATAGAAAAAGAATGTTAAAAACAACAATAAACCGTAAACCGCAATGAAAAATGTTAATAGGTTCTTCTGGTTTCATTTTTTGGCAATGTATTTCTTTTGGGTTTTGAGTTTGAGTTAGTTAGTTAACTGAATGTAAATATCCGGTAGTTAGCGTTCAAATAGCCGCATTTTATGCGATCTTCGTAAATATGTGTCAACAATTCGAATACGGAGCTGCGATTAAATAAAAGTGTATGTCATCATGCCTAATAACTGGCATTTTGTGTTGGATATTTCTAAATCAATCGACAGAGTTTGGCGTGAAGGAATGCTCAACAAACTGCCGTCCTTCGGACTGCCAGCCTCTCTCCGCAGTTGGCTTACCTGTTTCCTTAAGAACCGATCTCTGCAGGTTGCAGTTGTGCGTGCCTCAGGGCGCAATACTTTCACCAACTCTGTTTCTCATCTATATTAATGACCTGCTGACCGAAACCAATAATCCTGTTTCCAATTTTGCAGATGATAGAGCCCTTGTTTTATTTAGAGCAGAAAAAACCTTTACCAGCGACTGAGACTTATAACCGCAAACAGGAGCAAATTACAATAATTAGTCAAGATCTGGAGAAAGCTTGAACTTGGGACGACAGAAATTTGGTCCAATTCAATGCAGCGTAAACCCAAGTAGCCACGTTTTCCAAGAAAGCCAATACGGCGGGCCTTGTCATCATTATGGCAGGATCGACCATTCCTTCATCCTCGACAGTCGGACTACTGGGTGTCTCGGTCGACAGCAATATGTCCTGGCATGACCATGGTAACATCGCAAAATCAGCCTTGCAGAAGCTTGGCACGCCATTTCGCAACAAAAAGCTAAATACATCGCAGCAGCAGCTCTTGCCCTACAAAGTGCAAATAAAACCAGGCTTAGAATTATGCTCACACATCTGGGGTGCCACGCAAAAGCACACCCTAAAGCTGCGGGATTCCAAAAGAGAACTGTGGGTCTCGTCGGCGACCCGGGATCTGAATAGTCTGAAACGCCGCATCAGACATGGGGCCGAGTTAACCCTGTTTTATAGACATTGTCGTGGTAGATATTTCCAGGATTTGGCCTGCCTTATCCCGCCCCCAGCAACTCCTGTCAAACAGTCACGATAGACGGCATGAGCGCACCCGTTTGTCGTACAACTGGAAACGCATAGAACATCGCTAACTTACTCCCAGGACACCCGTTTCTTTAAAATTACAACCTGCAACTATTCAAGAACCATGTCAATCAACATTTTCGTGCACACACCGCTCGTAGAGTTCCATAGGATTTAGTGTGTGTGTCACTGCCATAAAAAATTGAGACTCGAACTAACCTAACTGTATCAAAGCTGAAATTATCTTATTTAGTTACCCTATTGTGGAGTAAGGGCCTAGCTAGAGTGAACTAGTGTTGACTATTTCATCTCGTAACGTAACACTAACTCAAGCATGCAGCACTACTTTGCAGATGTAACGTTATTTCGTTACAATAGTGGCATTTTTTATGGATGAATAATAGGTACTAGTTTTGAACAAATTGCTAAATATGACAAATTCTACTGCACTATATAGTAAAGGATTCACTGGTGGAACGGAGTACTGCGAGAAGCTCGTCCAGCAGCAAATGATATTGTATCCTGAAATCAGTACTTATTTGACTAAACTTAACACACATTAGTGAGCGAATAAATATAGAACACTTCACCTAATCATCTCATTATATAGAAGAGTATTAGATTATTATGAGACATTATGTATGTTAGAAATTGAGCTTGAAATTGAGTTAGCCGCCTTGTCATATAGGAAACTAATTAGGGCAAATGCCTTGTTGCAGATTTTATGACTGATAAACCTTCAGGAATTAAATCATATTCCTTAAAAATGTTTCGTAGACATTTTGAACTAGGCAATCAGCACGTAGAAATATTATAGTTTATTTGTGTGTTCCAAAAGAGAAATTGAGAGATAAAGAGAATTTTTTTTTCTGGACTGCCATTACATTAAAAAAAGCATGTTAGTTAAAAATACTTAACTCTTACTGCAGCTGGCTTTAAACAGATTACTTATGTGCATTTTTCGAATTATATCATGTTCGGCAAACATAACTTCAAATGTGAAATATGCTATTTTGTTACTAGAAGTCATATATTATACATATGCATAATATTTTACTAATGGAGTTTCCAACAACCCAATTGGAAAAAAATCATTGATGGTTCTTAAATATGACAATTTGTTTGGTGTGAAATTTTAAGAACCAATGCAAATTTTAGTTCCTTGCTTCACGTGAAAAATGTAAGTGGCATTTTGGCCCATTTATGAATACTTAGAATGTATTATAAATAAAAAAATATAATTTTCATGCGTAATGCCAATTAATACCAATTCGATTTTGATATTCACATGTTTTACTGAATCTTTTCCTGTAATTTTTCTAATTCAGAATGTTTTGTTTTCAGGTATGTAGTAGACTTCCTCAAATATTTCAACGCTAGGTGAGTCAAAGTAGGATAATTTTATTCCACATTCAAGGTCAGCTGAATATGGAATCGAACCAGACTAGTCACGAGATGTAATCTCAGCCAAGTTAAAAGTCCTATGCTAGGAGAAATAAGCACTAGTAGATTTTAAATTGCCCCAATAAGGCTTACTTTTGTTAACGCTCAAAAAAGTCCTAAACCTAGCTTTCCATTTATTGAATAATTATTTACTTAATTTAGAAAGGCAGATTTGACGATACAATTATTTGTGTTTGCAATTTCCTAATTAGAAAATGGAATGTTATGTAATGAGCATTTAATGATAACTATTAATACACGAGTATGAGAATAACGACTCGAGCCGTAGGCGAGTGCCGTAATGAATGTGAGGTTTTTATAATCATTAAATGTTTATTTTCTTACTTTTCCTATTGGTGTCAAAGATGTAAATAAAATGTACATATGGTAAAATAAGGCAACATAATAGTTAGATCAAAGTTCAAATCACAACTTAACAATGAGAACGTAAAATGAACACAGATGCATTATTCTCATTTTAACATTAAAATTTAAAACTATTCATTGCAGATGCAGACTTTAAAACTTAAATCTTATGGACATAATAAAACATATGAACAGGTAAAGCCATGAAAATTAAAAGTCAATAAACTGATCATCACTATAAAAGCGCTGTCTCAGAGGAAGGTTTTTAGCTATCGTTTAAAGATTGTTGGATTCATTATGCTAACGTGATGTGAAAATTTATTACAAAAACGGACTTCAAGTAAGCCAGAGCCATCCTGACATCTTTGAAGACGACTGTACGTACAAGGGTTCTAAATGTCCACGATATCTCGTTTTATAAAAATGAATATTCCCATATTTGTCGTTCTTATGTAGATAACCGTTAATAAGCAATAGGCATTCTAAAATATATTGTGAGGGCAAGTTCAGAATGCTTAAGGATACGAACGTTTGTCGAGAATCCTCCAATAAGGCAATGCTTAATGCCTGGACAGGAAAGCATAAGAGCTGTGGGAATGTAAAAGAGCAAATTAGTTGGACGTAAGACAGACTGATAAACATTGTTTGAAATTCATGAGAGTAAAAAGGTATTGACACTCTAGGAGACCAAGAAAGACGCACGATGATTACACAGTTCTCTGAAAGCCAGATTTATAAAAAAAATATATGAAAGTCCCTTTTTCGTCCGAAAGCCATCTCATCGAGAAAAAACATATGTTGGAATTTAGCAGTATTTAATGACAGCCTGTCAGCCATAAACAAGCTACCAGCTTCGCCACGCACCATACGCAATGCCTCAACAGCTTCGTTATAATTCGGGTCTGCACAAGCTACCCTCCTATCATCCGCAAAAAGAGTATAGAGAGCAGCGTGATCGGATTTAGGTAGATGATTTATATATTTGAGGAATAAATGGGGGCCCAAATTTGCTCCCTCTAACACACCCAACACCACCTGCCTCCCCTTGGACCCCATGCCGGATATAACTGACCGTAATGCTACTATCTGAAAAATTATACTTTCTCAGTTTATTAAGCAGATGCTCATGCACGACGCAATCAAAAGCCTTGCTAAGGTCACAAAAGTCACTTCACAAATATCTATAATGTATCTGTTCAACTCAGTTTAAAACAGCTGCTGTTTGGCTAAGGCCACTCCTGAAGCCGGATTCGCTCTCAACAGGAGATTCGCCTGCCTTAAAACTTTTCAAAAATCTTTGATATTATGAAAGCAGTGCAGTGATACGGGCCCATAATCTGAGGGATCGGCAGTTTTCTCTTTCTTTGACCTGAGACCAGTAGATTAATTAGTTTAAAATAATTGTTAGGAAGGTCAGTGTTAAGCAATGTCACCCAGCAATCCTTCATACGAAGCTGGAGAAAATATTATCAAGTCAATTATCATTGCGCGTGAGCTCCAGGACCAGTAAAGAAAATCCAAGCAACCCACAGAGCTCAGGACATTCTCTTGTGCAGATGGCGATCCGTATGCTGAAGGAATAAACAGGTTGATTTGCTTTATATGTATAAAACAAATCTCGATAATTTTCTCCTCAGTAAAAGGATCTCGTTCCCCTTGAACCTTAAAACTAAAATAACATTTGAATTTAACATAATTGCCGTTCATCTGTCCCTATAGACATTTTAAAATGACTCTGCGGCAAGTTTATAGTCTGGTATATTAAAAATAGAGACTTCATGTTTAAACAGGCAATGTTCGCTTAGACAGACAACATCTATGTGCTTATCGATAAAAAAAACATCTGCTTCATCCAGTTACATACACCATCTTTTGTAGGACCAGTGATAATAATGAAACATAAGTACAAAATTTACTAAGCAAATAGTGAAATATGAACTGTTAAAATTGAATCATTGTAATCTTTGATATTGGCCGAATATTGCTATGATGTTGCACTTTAATGATTGTAAATTCGTATCTTAACTAAAAATCTGTATCTTATTGAATCTCATTAAAGTACATCTAGTAAATGTCTAATAAATATAATCTGTCTAATGATCTTCTATCCAACCAACTCGCGGGTGCGAAAATCGTGAACGGAATGTAATTCGGTGCCAAATTCAGGTACTGAATGTAATAATAAATACTTCTGCAGTGTAAGTATTTTCCGAAGGCTTCAAAGAGTATGGTAGAAGTTCGGAAAGGATGAGAGGCGTCTTTTAAAGAGAAGCGTCTTCAGACAGCGATTTGTTTTGGTCGAATGGCGGCAACAACTAATCATTGGAGGGGAGAATTTAGAAGAGTACTGTTAACTTTACGCATGGCCCTCCGCTCGCTCCGGAGCGCAACCAAACAAAACTCACCCAAATTAAAAAAAAAAAACAAACATAATTTAAAAATAGAATACAAAAATCTTGCCACTGACGGACATCGAACCCGGAGCATCGTATCACAAACTCAACATCTAACTACTGCCGCCACCAGGCTTGCTGAAAGCAATTCACTGGACCGCAAAGACCGAATTGCATTTCCTACACTGTTTTCGCACCCGCGCGTTGCGTAGAGGAATGGTTTGATCAATCAAAATCCCCTGGGTTCCAAATAGATGCACGGAATTTATAAATGCAACCCGTTGACCATTTTTGCGATATAGTCAAATAACTAATAATATTATCTAGTATATCAGGTATGAAAAAGCTGACAAGACATTTTTGGGTACATGCTTGGGATTTACGTGAATATAACGAATAATACAAAATCGACTAAGAATATCAATAGCCTTATGTTAAAACAAGTGAAGAGTGGTGGCTGTGTGCATGTATGGATCATACCAAATGAAACACTTTGTATTCCATGCAACATTTAATCCAAAAGGACTTCTTATAAAAGCATAACAGAGCGCTTTCGGCCTAAGCCATCATCAGTGTTACTTGTCATTGGACCTGAAGAACATATCGACGAAGAGTAAACAAACAACACCAACAAACAATGGTCAAATCACAATTAAAAAGTCAAAAGTCACATTTTAAAAGGCAACATAATTTTAAAACGGACAATGCCCAACCACGTTTTACGTGGAACGTATAAGAAGTCCTTTTGGATTAAATGTTGCATGGAATACAAAGTGTTTCATTTGGTATTATGTTAAAACGGCTGCACCTCGGTCTGCACCTTTGATCTAACGTGTCAAGATCTGGCGAGAAAATAGAATAAAAACAGAATTATTATAAACACAACAAATCAGAATACTTTATTTTTAAGTTTATTTTTTCTATAAAATATGTGAAAAAGTGGATAGCCTATCGATATTACCTTGCATGATTATAAAATGTTTGAAGTAGTTGGCATAAGACCTATTTTACCCCACTAAATAGTTAAATTCCTCATTCAAATCACCATTCATGCATGTAGTGGTTCTTTTTGGGATTCTGATAGTACTGGTGATTTAATTATTATATTATTAAATAATATTTATATATGATTATATTATTTTGGTCAACTAATAATCTAGAATAGTAACGAGTTTTTCTCATTTTTGATAGTAAATTTGGAGAACTAAGAGGCTCAGTGAGCACTTTACCAATGCAGTTATTTAGTACTTAATATAATACCAAAATGTGATATTAACTAGAAGACTGAAAATAGAGACAACAGAAGTCCAATACGAAATTAATGAAACTATTTTGTCAGCCCAGCATTTTTTGTCCAGCAAAAATTTTTCTTTCATCACACTGAATCTTCTTCCAAATTTCTAAATTTGTTCTTTGAGGTTTTAAAAATAATGCAAATTTTTGTATAAGTGCTGGAGTTTCCCATAGAGCAGATTTAATGCAGCTTATTGTTTAATAAGGGAGTCATATTAAAACCCTTTTTGAACATGTTTTGTTATATAGTTAATTAACTAATGTTATTATCTTATATGTCAGATATAAAGAAAAGCTGCCAAAATATGTTTGCTTACATGCATGAGGTTTTAAAGAAGTCTGCTACTTAAAATTAAATCAGATTAAACTGTCTCAATATTCAAATCAGTTCATTTACTTTGTTCTAAAGTGTTATCTCAGAAAAAACTTGTATTAATTAGTGCAATCTAAGGACCATCTTTATTTGTTACAGAGTTAAGTCGAGAAAATGTCGTAAAATACCACAAAATAAGTTTGAATGAAATCAGCTATTTGGCATGCAAGGCATTCACTCAAATTTAATCTAAATCCTTGCAAAATAGCGTCGGGAAAATAAAATTCGTCTGGAAACCACGGAATTCGCGAGCTAAGGAAAAGTTTAGTTGCACATTTGCTTGAATTTTCCGCCTTAATCGGAGTCCGGTTTGCGATCAACACCGAATCGATTTTAAAAGAAAGAGCGTCCCGGTTTTCAGAAAATTGGGCTAGACTCCTAAGCCAATTTATTTAAAGGAAATAATAGTATTTTTTGTAGAAAAGGGGTTGTATTAGCGTACAGTGGTGAATTTGAAAGGTAATATTAGTATATCTACAATGTAATGATAAAGGGTTTTCTTTAGGATTCAATTTAAATTTTGCAATATCTTCTCATATTACAAAACATGCTGTAGTGGCAGTTCGCTGCACCAATGGTACGATGGCGACGTTTTAAAAACTAAGAAATAAACATAAGGTATCATATCGACCGTGCGTGTGTATATTTTGTAGTTTATTATGGGTTAGCATAGCAAGAAAAGTAGGAAGAAGCAGAATATGAAGAAATTATTCTGTTCTGTATTACAATAATTAAAATCAGCTAGTAGCACGTCAAATTTGTCTTTTCAGTCAATCTCATATGATAACTCATCAGAGACGGAAACACGGGAGATTGAGTTTGAACTGGAAAATCAAAGGCCGATTTTTGAAGAACAGCAACTGCCAAGTGAGGCTAAAAATCCTGTGGGCTTTAGTAAAACCATGATTCAGCTTCATATTGGTCTTCACTTTTAAAGAATGGTCTAATTAAGGTGTCTCGGAAAGAGTGTATACAAAGTATCCGACTACAGAAATTTGTTTGGTTACACTATCCAGATCTGAATCAGGTCAAGGCAGCCTACAAAACAAATGCTTCAGCAACTAATAGACTTAGAGTTAATTACGGTAGTACCATACCATTTCCGTGCACAGATTAGAATGTTTGGTTTATCAAACTATTTAAATTTATCATTCGGAATGTAGCTGTGGATTTGTCAATTGACATGCATCTGTTTGGCGAGAAATTTATAATTACTTACTCGCAAGTCGATTGATTAATCAGTTAAGTAAATCACGCATAGCTTTGATTGGAAACTTATAATTGATACCTGACATTTAAATATTTCGTATAACCCCAAAGCACGAAGCATGTAGATGCATAATAATGACACAAGACACAGCATGACTAAAAATTCGGGTGATGTCCGAAAGGGATACAGGCAGAAGGAAACTCGCAAAATGCCCACAAAATTCCCAAATCTAAAAATGGCTTACTCGATTGTCAAAGCTTTCCCTTCGACGAGGAATTTGGCAAATCATTACCATATTGACAAAAGGCGGGCTTCCTGCCAGTCCAAAATAATTTGAATAGAGTCTCACGTACACGACACCGAGAAGCAGCCAAAACGTTCCTGATTTGCATCCATATTAGAATTTACAAGTTGGGCCATCGTTTACTCAAATTATCTTTTCCGATACCGGGGATTGCTGAAAAATTGTCGTTTTCGATAGCGTTTTGCGGATTGTCAAGTTAATGCTATTTTTATTTACAATTTGACAACATCTGCCTCATTAGCACATATAACCTTGATGAAGTATGGCAACTTTTTCGTACTCTCATCAACTTTAGGGAACTAGCAACTACCTATTGCTATAGTGAATACCCTCCAATAAATTTTCTGAAAGACATATTCTTGTTACGCTTTGTATTTAATAAATAACTTAATTAACACCTTGTATTCATTATCATAAATTAGGAATTACGTAGGTAAGCGTAATATTGAGTCAAAAACCTTGCCATTCTTATCAGCTCTTTTGTTGGCATCATCATCCATCATCATGGTGTCTAGGAGCGAGGCAAACCGGGGAAATCTCACATAGACAGATAAATCCAGGAATTCAGGGAGAAAATCAAGTTTGAACCGGGAATTTTGAGTGGACAGACAAAGCTCAAATCTTTCGACTAGACTCTCTGCATCACGCAATTGAAAAAACATTTTGAACCTTCCTCGTAATCGTAACAGCAGGTTAGGTCGACTTAATGGTTGCAAACACCGATCTACTAGATCTGTGATCTGTGGTTGCAAATCTCATGTAATTTGTTTTGGTATTCCCCATAGATATTCTGCACGCCAGCTAAGACCACCCGTTTTCGAGCTTTTGTTTTTGTCGCACCGTTAGAATTTTGCATAGCGCTCACTCATCCTCCCTGTGCTTGTCGTGTGTTTATGACAGGAGGCTCTGTTAATAAATGATCTATGGTATTCCCCAGTAAATGTCCAGGTAGCTTTAGTTTTATTTCTTTTTGGGTGCTAGAGGCTGAATTAAAAGAGACGGAGGACCGTTCTTTAATGGCAAATATTGGATCATGCGGTTTGTTAGGGTGGATGTTGAATTTAAAACCGGTAAGTATAAAAAAACAAACTTGAACATTATCTCCTTTCTCGATCGTATGAGAGTTACAAAACTGTAGCAAAATGTATGGATAACAAATTGCCGAATTAACCTTCTTTTGTCACTCTCTAATGAATTAAAACCTTTCCTAAGACGATTTCAGAGCGTTCGGTTTCTAGTTTCATTTATGTATGAAGGTTTATTAGCTATTCTAAATAATTTCATGATGCGTTTTGTTGCAGAAGTTCTCCAAAGCCCTCCTATTTTTAAAATAGATGTTTTTAATTGTAGTATTAAAAGAGTTCAAGATAGGTACTGACCTAGGATATCCGACTAGAGCAGCAATCAAAAATGGATTCGAATAAAGGATAAGGAAATATTCACCTTTCACCAGAAGGTGACGATTTTAGATGGGAGTAATCGAAAATGATGGTCCAATACTTTTAACAATAAAACAGCAGCAGAAACGGGATTTCCTCTCAATAGATAGATATTAGTTGAAAATTTAAAAGAAGACTTACTTATAGGCCGAAGATTAGTGTACGATTCGCTACAGGCAATTGCCAGAGTTTAAGATATAGACATTACAAAATCCATGAAACTCTCCATGAGGCATGCATATTCAAGATATAACACAGCACAAAAAAACAAATCAAAAGAGTTGGAAAATGATTTGAGAAAAGTAGAAAAGGGAAGCTTCAGAAGCAAACAGAAGAATTGGAGAGAAACAAATCTTGAACAGTCTTAAAAATATTTGGCAGCTGTCGATCAAGAACTTTTCAAGTTAACAAATTTAAATTTACTTGTTTTTCTTTGTGTACTCGCCTTTTTATTCTATGTATAAAATTAAATGTTTCAAAATTGAACATCAAAAGTGTAGTAAATTCACAGAAACCCAACCGGGAAAATATAGAAACCGACCGGGTATTAGCTGGAAATTTGGTTTTAGATTTTTGCTATACACCATGATCATAATCTATAAGGACGTAAAATCGTTCCAAGGTTAACTTTTCAACGGGGCGGCGTCTTTGGTAGAGTGATAATCATAAGATGAACACGTGTCATTAGTACATGAACTTCCGGTAACATTTATAGATTTAATTTTCTCATCGCATTTTATTGCTAAATTTTTGAATGTTCTACTATTTGTATTATCTAATCTATGTCATGTTCGTCATAATAGGGATCATTTTACTTTGCCTCACAATTTAACAAGATGAGACTCTTGTATTGTTAGACAGAAGCGATATATCCACGTTATTATGTATATACATATATATCGTATGTTTAACTATCCATGAAGAGGCTTGGAAATATGAAAACCTCAGCTTCAGAAAGAAGTATTTTTATTATTGTAGTGGCCTTTCAAAAATTAATGTTTCGAAAACAATTTAATTAAGGTATATTATCATATATCTGTTTAAAATCATTGGTAAAAGTGAAAGCACTAGAGTAATATAAATTTAAATTTGTTTGTTATTCTCATATTTTCTGTCTAATGTTTGTTTAACCAATCTGTACTGTGTATGAAGTCATCGGCCATTCTGGGTCTTATCTTTCAAATATTTTATCAGCTTGGTACGACAAGTTTCATTACTACGATATTTTATTTTAATTTATTTTTTACATCATCCCTAGTAACCAGAATCTAAGTTAAAAGTGTTATAGACAGCCTACATTGGAGGGCAAAAATCAAATCATGCTCCTAATTATAATTTATGTGTGGGTATGGAGTTTACACAAAATATAAAATATTTTTATTATGCATCTCGGTTTTTCATAACTATTACCTATATTATTCATTAGGGAGATTATTTAGAAACTGCTGTAATATTATATTTTTCTTGATGTCTATCAAAATTTATCTCTCTGACCAACCCATACATTAATTTTAATATTAGCCGGAACTTGCAGCAAAATTTAATTCATCTCTCGATGGCATTTGTTGATTAAAACAAGTTCGACCATGTACCAGCTAAAATTTAATCAAAACAAGTTGCATGTTTAAGCCCAGCCTGATGCTTTTTCGTCGCATTAGCAAACCAACTAGCGACGCTTTTTCCCTAACAGTCTGTTTAGTTTGGCACGGAATTTTTTTGGCCTTAGCTTTTTATCGTCTGCCCGGGAGACATTGATATATGAATATGTGCGGCTCAGAAGCCAATTTTAAAGTTTAATTTCGATTCTGGAAATACACTGCTTGAAAAAGTCACAGATAAGATGATAATGAAATTGCACCAAGACGTAACATGAATATTTAGGTATATTTATTTATTATTGTTGAGAAAAAAACTAAACTAGAAAAGCATTAAATTAGTATGCTGACTGTGAATCCCATAGGTCATTAACTAATTGCAGTATAAGACAAATATAAAACTAGATTGATTGATACCTAAAGATGCAAAAGACAGTTGTCTCTGCTACTTAAGTCAGGATATATTCATAATTCACATTAGTTAGTTATAATGAGACAGATTTTCAACTCAATTAATTTCATTGATAATCTGGTTATTAAAGCCTAAAATTTGCAATAAGCAGAGTTCTATTTCAATCAATATAAAATAAAAACTGAAAAATGCAAAGTACCTGATAGCAGTTAAAATAGAAATAAGAAATATATTACACCAGTATTTGACGAAAATATTTGAAACTAACTAAGTGCCACCTAAATTAAAACTTAAGCGCAATAAGATGAAAGCAAAACACATATATGTAGGTATAACACCAAAATGGGCTAGAGATACTAAAGTTATGTTAATTTTAAAAATACGTGCAAACCCAAACTAAATTCAAATTAAAATCATTAAAAGTTGCAACGTACATGGTCTACGAAAATGCATTAGAGCTTAACACACTTGCATTTAAAAAAATGCATCAAAATTCATTTAAAAAATAAAATTTGAAATTAACCTTTAAAAAATTCTGCCAGAAAAGTCACGGAACGTACCTAGAACGTAAGGTGAATAGACTACTAAACAGTCCAAGAACAGGAAACTCCTAAAGCGATTACTACTTCAATACCTGACATTATGGGAGAAACAAGAATATATGCAGTAGTAGCAAAATTATACTGGCATATTCGTATTTTAATGATCAAGAAGGATTTCACACGAGGGGTTAACCGCTGACTAGAATTTGTACACTAAAATACCATATTTGACAAATAATACCAGAAAATACCAATATTATATAAAAAAAATACCAAATATCGTAAAAATTGCCAAATAATACCAACAAATACCAAAAAATACCAAATAATACCAAATAATACCAAATAATACCAAAAAATACCAAATAATACCAAATATTACCTAATAATACCTAAATAATTTAATTACGCGGCCGTGCATCTGGGCGCAATTCTTTCACCAACTCTGTTCCTCATCTATATTAACGACCTGCTGACCTGGAGAAAGTTCAAATTTGATGCGACATAAATTTGGTCCAGCGGCCCTCCCTCACATAGGCAACTTTCCTGTAAACAATGATGATCTACACCTTAATAATTTCAGAAAAGTCAATTTCATAGCTGTTATGAGCTAATGTCGAACACTGACTGGTCGCCTGTTCTCAGTGGCACAGATGTCGGTAACTCATGTCAGAGTTTTTATGAGATTCTAAATATTATATTCGCTACCTGTGCACTTCCGTGGCGTAGGCACTTTCCTCCATGGTTTACCAAGGAACTCATTGACAATGTATTCAAAAAAGAAAAGGCCTATCGTGACTTTAAAACTTATAAATCTACATTTTACCTCTCCAGATACAAATCTTTGCCCAACTTAATTAAATCGAGCTCCGACAAGATACAGGGAATATATCCGGCATGCCGAAACAAGCATAACTTCTGATCCATCAAACTTCTGGACTTTTATTCAAAGCAAGATAGCTCAATCCCGCATTCCAGCCACTATGAAAGACACTAACCACTCTTACCACGGTCCCCAATGTGTAGTTTCGGCTTTTTCCAACTATTTTCAAAGTGTGTACAAAGATTCCCACCAGCCTGCAAATATTGATCCGTTAATGCAATATTCCGATATCATCGACGTTCCGCTGATGATATAGTTTTAGCAAGCAAATAACTTTAAAACAAGATCACCCTGGCCCAGACGGCATCCCACTTCATTGTTAGAGACTGTTCCATCGTTTTGTGCGAGCCCCAGTGTCACATCTTCAATCTGATCCTGGAACTGGGCATGTTTCCCGAAACCTGGAAGGTTGCAATAGTCTGTCCCATGCATAAGAAGGGCGATCCAATAGTTATTGAGAATTATCGTCCTATATCCATGTAACTTCTCCAAAATATTCAAGATTATCCTGCAGAAATTTTACCAACATCTTTGTTATCAAACTGCTTTATTACTCCTTCGTCAGACCAAGGGTGGATTATGGGTCACTTGTATGGTGTCCGTGGTATGATAGCCACACTGATTCGTTGGAGGCTGTGCAGAGGCGATTTCTCACGTATCTTATGTTCAGAGAGGACGATATTTACCCAGACCGAGGGTTTGATCGTAACCTTTTGTTGTCTAGATTCAGGAAACTATCGCTGTCTGCGCGCAGATACTCACAATCGCTGATATTCCTTTATAAGTTTCTCAATGATGTGATCGATTGTCCCTTTCTTTTGGAAAGTATAACATTTCATGTACAGCGTTTAGCAGCTAGACAACAACCCGCGTTCAGTCTGAGATTGGCGAGATCTAATGTTCTATACCAGTGCCCCATTCACAACATGTGCAAAAATTTCAATCTTGTATCAAACGCCTCTCATATACATACCAGCAGCCTGTCTAACGTTCTGAAACATCTGCGTGAGGCGTCTGGTTTCTCCTCGGGTTTCCCACCTTAACTGTATCTCCGCATTCTTCATCTTCATTTTTCATCTGTATTTCCCTTGTTTCATTTCTTTCTTCTTTGTCACTTCTTATTTTGGATTATTTTGTTTTTTACTTAGTTTCCCTAACTTACTTTGCTTTATTCGTAAAGTTCTTGATCCGTTTCGTTCCTCTTAAGGTTCCTCTACATTCTTTATATTTAGTCTTAGTTTAATTTGCTAGTTTATTTTAATTATAACTCTTATTTATTTTACCTTTTATTATTTTTCTTTGTATAACAATATTTTTGTGAATTACTTGCTCTTAATTTGTATGTGAATTTCCTGTAATTGGGCGTTTGCCTGTTGGAAATAAAGAGCTTATTATTGTTATTATTATTATTATTATTATTATTATTATTATTATTATTATTATTATTACCATTGGACTTTTTTCTGAATATAGCTTCTTGTATATATTACTTTTTAAAATTAAGCATTGGATAGTAGACAATTATCGATTATCAGGATCAAGCAAAAATTATGGTAGATTCCGATAATTATCGGGCATTTGGCAACACTGTTTAGGACATCGACCAGGTAATTGCAACGTTGCGACATGTGCCTTGTGAATTATGCATAGTTATTGCGCATGCTCATATTAGATAATTGTACAAGAAATACCATAAAATACCACTCAAAATACCAATAATACCAGACAAAATACCATATAATACCAAATATTACCAGATAATACCAAATATTACCAAATATTACCAGATAATACCAAATATTACCAGATAATACCAAATATTACCAAAAAATACCGAAATAATTCCAAAAATACCAAGCTAGTGTACACCAAAATACCATCAGCGGTTGGCCCCTCGATTTCACATATATACCGACAAGTCTCCAAAATTATACATCCCTGGCATTACTGCAACTATCCTACTTTAAGTTAATTACTTTAAACTAGACGGAAGTTCTTGGCCTTGGCTTTTTATTGCCTGTCGGAGAGACGTTGATATATGAATATGTGCGATTTAGAAACCAATTTAAAAGTTTATTTTTTGATTCATATAGTGGAATTGCTCAGCTTTAAAAGCACTCAGATTTTATTGGGAACTTTGAATTTCTTACTTTGCCAGAGATAAAATGGTGTAGGAATAGGCAAGAATTGTTCTTTAGCTTTTGAGACGACTTCCTCTATACTGTGCACTTATTTTTCACGCTTTTATTGAGCAGAATATCAAATCTTTAAAGTGTTAAGAATTGTCCTATTTTTTAGATCCATGAAATTTAAACATTTACATCAAATTGATTTGCCTTCTATTTGGCACATTTTGTATGAGAACAGTATGTCTCAATAAAATTGTAAAAAAAAGGAATTAAAATAGTGGGCACACGGAATTCCATAAGTACGGACGGAATAACGATAATAATTAAATTCCGGAAACTTATAATTCCGTAAAATAAAGTGAAAATTCCACATACATAATTTTATCTTATTCGCACGCAAATTCCGTAAATCAAACTGAAGATTCTGCAAAATGAACAGATAATTTCGATATTCGAAAATTCGGAGTAAAGCCAAAAAATATTTAGCGCTTCTGGGCTTTCATAGTTGTGCGCAGTTTGGGCGTAATTGATTAGATTTTGAGAATTTTATGCTGATGATGACTGACTATTTTGTGGTTAGGATAACAATGAAATTATTTCTTAAATTATAACGTAATAATTGAAGTATCAGCAATTAATCTGCCCACTACTTTTTTACCGGTATTGCTGGCTTTCGTTTAGAGACAGACTCCATTGAACTGATCATTTTTATAGAGTACCAAATTCATACTTTGTATTTTTTGCTCCCCCTTCTTTTTGTCAGCTATGTTTCGCACTAATAAAAAAGGCACTAATATTATACAAGAGAAAATCACACATTTTTCTCTTTGCATTATTTCCTAACGTCAGCTATATTTTGCATAAATGAAAAAGTTCGGCAGTGATAATATACGAGACAGAACGAATGTCACACCATATTTAAGTAGCATTGTCAGGTATTTTATAATATGCTTGGGTTGGAGATTGTATCTGGTTTTAGTGAGCTTTATATAAGGAATGGAATTAATACTTAGGTATCTGTTATTTTTACGTGGCAGTATCAGCCATTGTGTCCATCAGCTACCATTTTGACATATACCAGCCAGTACATTTTCATCCAAAGCCGTAAACTGAAAACTGAAATGAAAGAAAAGAAAGGAAAGATCCATGATAGAGGATAAGCATATTTTATTAGAAAAAGTCAACTTATTGATTTTTATAAATTAATATAACAGGAGATAGCGAGCATAAAAATAATATTATTAATAATATTTAATTTATTGGTCAATATGTAAGTATACCTACATATCACTAACCCAAACTAACTCAAACTGAAGGTGAAATTTGGTCAAGGATATTTGGCCAATAAATCTCCAAGCCATCCTAAAATGAAGTGTTATCACCAAAGACATACTTATAAATTTTATGTCTCTGACTATCACTCATCATAATTTCAGATTAACAAGGACATATACAAGCTTAATAATATAAAAATCTGGAAAAATGTTCAAGATTACAAATCTAATAGATAACTAAGGGAAATTTAATTGAAATCAGTATCATAGACTTAAAACGAGGCTTAAAACTAATATTTATACTGCTCGTTGTGAAAATTAACAGCACAATATGGAAAAGAGCGTTTTATTAAGTTTTTAACACCCAATTTAGGTTAAGAATCTTAAAAAAGAAAAAACAATCATATTTTAGTTTCGTAAATGTTGAAATTGTCCAGCAGCAACTACATAGCAACAAGTAGTTAAACAACATTGAAGCATTCTTTAGGACACTTATTTATTTACATTCCAAAAATAAATTGTAAAAATGCAAAAAAAACAAATATTTACCAACAGATAGACAAAATTCCATCTATAGTTTGCTTTTTGAAAGAAATTTTCTCTCGTTGATTGCAGAAAGGATTGAAATTGTGTCTCTTTTCTTCAGAAGTAATTATAGTGCTCGAGCTACTGCTCGATTATTCAGTCATAATTATGTACTCAATCTAATGACAAAAATCATTGAAATGGTATCGGTTCAAAATAAAGAAGGAATATTGAAAATCCTATCAGAAACGTAACAACAGAAGTTGCTAATTTGGGTCATATATTACAATATACTCTCAGTATAAGAAACTTGTCTCATATTTCAGGTATTTCACGTGCCAGCATCCAAAAAATACTTAAAAAATTTAAAGTTCCCCGCTACCAGATCCAGCTCGTTCAGGAGCTGGATGAAGACTATACGATACGCGCGGGCGCAGAATTTTTAAAATTATAAGTAGGCGAATCAATACCTACCCGAATTTCTTTCTGAATGGCATAGTCAACCTACATAACTGGCTGTCTCGGTATTGGTCAGATAGCAGCAAAGTTAAGTGTGTGTGTAGAAATTTTCGTGGATGTCAATCCAGCTTTAACGGCCAAAGTGGAAGAGGATGATCGTTACCGTGGTGAAAACCTAATATTTCAACAAGATGATACGCCTCCACATTACGCGATACCCATAACGCAAAATTCTTAGATGACACTTTTCCTGAGCGGTGAATTGCATGAGTAAATTACCTGGCCTGCACATTACTCGAATTTATCACTGCTGGACTGTGGGGACATCTAAAGACAAATACCTATGCAACCGCCTGGACCATTAGACGATTTACGACAACGGCACTCGTTAGCGAGTGCAACCGAATTACAGCTATAATGTTACAAATTGTGAGGGAACATTTTGAGCAATATCTCTGCTACTCCATGAATGTTGGTGGTGGATATTTTCAACATTTAATAGACTACAATCTTTGGGAAGTACTTAAGCTCTTTCGAAATTTCTGACGATAATCCAAGTAAACTACTATTTCGATTTCAAGGAGAATTCAATTCGGCGCCGTCTTTTCGGCGCGGCCGATTCGGCGCTGGTCTGTTTCGGCGCGAGATAGTATGCTGATACGTAAAAATAGAACACTTTATTTAATAATACTGCGGCGGCGCCGGCGGCGGCGGCGAACTATCCTAGACCCCTGTAAAATAATGTATCACTGACACATCTATTCACTTACAATTTCAGGATTGAACGTCAGCGTGGTTATAGGTTGAAGTTAATATGCCCCCCTAAAAAAAAGTTGAGGGATCCGAGAATTTTTCAAATTTATTACAAAAAAAAACTGAGTGGTAAGATTTCGGTGGGCCACCCTCTATATATGATATATTATATTTCAGGTGGGTAAGTAAATGAGAATACAAATAGACAAAGCTTGGTTTTCGATTAGGTATAGACAAAAATATTATTAAAGTGCTGTGACGGAGTATTGAACTAATAATGAAGTAGTATATAGGATCCATACATTTTGAAAGCATCCATAATGAAACGGTGTTAGCTATCTATTTTATGTATAGTTCGATGATATAATATGTATGACCGATATAGAATAAAAATGTATTCTACTGCCTTATTCGATGTATATAGACCTATATTTGAACATATTCATCGACTCACATACAAATCGTTTTTACAACTTTCTTTTCTCCAAATTAAAAACTTATAGCCGGGCATCATTTTCACCAACAAAAGCCGAAACTTTTATCATAAAAATCACTTTAACGGCTTAATAAATCCAACTTTCGGACAATCTAAAAGATTTTTTATCCACTTATCTAACATCAGCCCCCACAAGACGGATGAACTAAACGCATAATTTAAAAAGAGCCAAGAAAAAGGCACTGCGGGAAAGGGAACCGATTTTTTATTCGTAATAGTAGTGAAAATGGCCCAGTCGGTTTTCAGATGTTCAATGGGATGGATATTCGACGGATGATTATGTATTTTTCAAGTTTAGTAACAGGATTGGTGGCAAAGTGGAAGAGCGAGGCGAATCTCGTCCTTCGAGGCAATACCAGAAATTAAGTAAACAATAAAAATGACACATGTCTTTCGTAGTATATGTAATACATAAACATATTTGATCAAATCTGTACTTCATGTATTAATATTGTTTGTATGACCTAGGTCACTGATTTTAAACTCTGATTAGTCAGTTTAGTGGCTTCCTAAATTAGTCAGCATTCTGAATTTTCACTGTCTTTATAATATTAACAAATTCCTTAATTTTAAAACTCTGATTAATTAAGATGAATATTATAGCAGAAAAAGATCCTGGGATCATAATATCTTCTTGCTTTATTTTACATTATGTCACTAAATATATAGGGGATGACTTCCCACCAGAAGAAAATGTAAAAGAATAGACAAATTGAAAAAGAAAAATATAAGAGTTCTAGAATGAGGCAATATCAAGAGAGTGAGTCTTTGCCAAATACATAAAAAGCATTAGACACAGCAGGTCATTTACAAGTTACGAAATATTTACATGTTAACATTAGAAATATTAACGTAAAGAGGGGATAAAGTAATGAATGGCAATGATGAAGATGGCGGCCGAAGCGCGCCAAACATTTTATTCATGCACCAGCACTGCGACGCGTAACAGTTTAAAGTCAAGTAACATTGAAATATGGCTGCTGTCAAGTTTCGACTAGCGATATTTCAATTTGTAATGCACTTGTGAATGCATGCGATTTAAAGACGTGCAATTAGCAAGTATACGGCCCTCCGTTCGCTCCGGGGCTCAAGGAAAGAAAACTAACCAAGCGCTAACCCAAGCCATACCCAAGAAAAACCCAAAAATCAAGAAAAAATTTGTTAAAAAATAAACCGGAGGATATGAACCCGGATCGCCGAAGTGAAGGCCAACACTGCAGAACCCTAGACCATCTGCTGACCGGTTGCATCGTCCAAAGGCTGAAGCCTTAAATGTTTATAAGAGCCTTCTTTAACCTCACCATTCTAATTGAGTATAGTGGCCAGCCCGGATATTTTGCTTGCGAGAATCTTGACATTCGCGTCTACAGTTCGGTGGGCAGGACTTGGTTTGTTTACTATTTAGAGGATTTGTTTGAATGTCTTCACGAGGTTATGTTTGTAAAAATTTTTGTTTCTTCATTTTGGGCATGCCTTGATTTAATTTGGGTTAGTTTCGTTTAGTTGCGCCCCCTGGGCGAGCGAAGCGACCGCTAGGCCATGCTGAAGTGAAATATTATAATACTGCTGACTGCTGGATTTAAAAACACTTTTATCACGATATTTAGGACAAATAATGCAAAAATTGTAAATTTGCTTCCTCAATTTGATTTACAAAATTGCTTCGACCGGCCAACATCAATTTTCAAATTGCGCGCCAAGTCACAAGGACCAAAGCTGTCAAGATGCTTGCCATTCAAAGTGTCTGGCCTGTCTCTAGACACGAGTCTAATCAAGATTATGCTTTGACCATTTTGGATGATTTTGTGAATGGATACGTTAACACTGCACCGAACTGCACTACTTTGTAATTCAATCGCCTAATAAATTAGTTTTGTTTGTTCAGAAACTGGCACCTCTCCTGAATATATTATAAGTTTCTAACCTTATTTACCATATTATTCAGTTTTATTGCAAATCGAATACATTTTCTATATAGGAATCTATTTTACCCAAGTAAGAGCCCTTACAATGCTCTGCGGAAAATAAAACTTTAAAATTCGTTTTGGCACAGACCAGGCAGAAATAATTTTACTCAACTAATAAAATCCGGCAATTTACTCGGAAAGAGCCAGGAACAAGAACGTTGAAACAAAACGCTTTCATCTTGCAGATCCATTGTGAATTTGCTGCAAATTTATGACAGTCTTGCTTAGTATACTTCCCAGGGAGATTTTGCAGATCCGTATACCCTTAGTCCCGGTATTGCCCTATACCCTATAAAAATTAAAAAAAAATCAAAAAATGTAAGGGCTATTTTACATAGTCGTCAATATTCCTTACAATAAATTTTAAGAATTGCTTAGTGAAAGGTTCCAATTATATCTCATTATTAAGAGTATTTCAACATCATCCAACAGAGAGTTAAACCGTATATAAGCTTTAAAATATTAAAAAGGACATTTTAATACATTGCCTTGGTATTATATCACAATCAATGAATTATTATTGATTAATGTGCAAGTTAAAATTTAAAACAAACTTGTGGTTGAGAAGAGATTAAAATATTCCGGAAATATTCAAAAATGCGTGAGTTTAAAACCATTTTTTTAAAATCTTACTCTAGGCGATTTATCATGTTAGCTACTGCATACGTAAAGAAAGGTTAAATAATTCCTGCGAGATGGTTTGAAATGACAATTAATAATATATGTTGTGGGTACCCCAAATCACTAACTAAATTTTGTCCGATCTTTAGTTATTTGTTGCTCGATTAATTGACTAAAAGTTTCTCCAATTTCCAATTTTTAAATACATGTATATTTTATATACAAAATACTTAATTCATGTTGAACGATATTAGACCGCTACTATAAGAATGGTAAATAATTGTTAATGGCTACGTTAAAACTATTTTCTAGCAGCATTTTGATTGTTTCCGCTTGGGACAGAAATTAAATAGTTAACTACGCTTTAAACTAAGAAGTATACGGGGATTTTAAAGTGCAATCGCATTTACCAAGTATTTTTCATTGTATTCTTGATTTTACGAGGGTCTATTTTAGTTCTCTCCTTATTGTTGGGTTGTTAACAGTTTATATTCCGTATTTCTTTTGTTTTATGATATCTCTTTTATCGGTATTACTTTCTTCAAACACTATAAACTTTTGAACGTGTTTCCCTAACCGTAATAAGATAAATTTATCGAACTATTTCATTCTACAGGATAATCTCAGACAATAAATTTTATATTATTATGAATCTATATTATTATTAGACACAGAGAAACCACATATATAATAATAGTACTTGTACTTTTTCATATCTAAGTAGAGGTTTGCAATAGATTTCTAAACTAGGAAGAGACTAGTACTTTCAAAGGTCTAGTTGACATCTGGTACAGGCCAAAATGTATATTTCTAGAATAAATAAACCTGATGCAACCTGCTTGGTAGCGAAGATTCAAGATTATCAATAGAGAACTTTCAATCCTTCATTGGCATCTGAAATTGTCATTTGATGATTTAATGTATCCCTCCATCACACTTATAAAGATTCAATCTGACGCTGGTAATATTAGTCCAGCATCAACCAAGTGAAATACTGAATAATGTCCGACAAAGTAGTATTTTGTATATTTGCATTGAGTGGACATTCCAAACGAATATCTAAGTATTCATCTACGACATTCGATTAGTTACTTATAACATAGGATAAAAAATGATGAGGCATAAGGTTAGGAATATGACCTGGTCGAGGAAATTCGATACTGATTGCGGACTTAAATGACTTATATTTACTAGACTTCAAGCAGGAAATACTTATTTAGTCTCAAGTCAGATGAAACTTTAATTGAGCATCAATATTAGGCATGATGTTCTTGCTGGGATCTCGCTTGTAAATTAGCGACTATGCCAACATTCAAAACTTCACGGCAGTAGAAAGTAGGGAAGCAAAAATACTTATATTTTATCTCTATCAGAAACTCCTGACTTGAATTAGAATGTTATTTTCTTGATCTAATATTAAAAATTTGCAAATCTAAAAAAAAGGTTTATGTAAGCGTTATCACAGCCTTTATGATAGCCCTAAAATAATATATGGCCCATAGAAGAGGTCAAAACAACCCAAATTAGTCTTAGAAGAGAAATTTCCAAAGTGCTCTTTATTAGAGATCCAGGGCCCAGAGCCACAAAGGGGTACGTCTTCGGCTTTTACTTTTGAACCGACTTATCATTTAGAAAATTTGAATATTTTATGTGGACCTTAATGTTTTGTTCACCGACGAAGCCAGTTTCACCCGAGACCGAGTAATAAACAGCCATAATTTGCATATCTGGCATGAAGAAAATCCCCACGCAATAGTACAGAGAGAACACCATCAAAGGTTCACGGTTAACATCTGGGCGGGGAATATTTTGAATCACCCCATTGGATCCTTCTTTTTTTGAAGACAGATTAAATGAAGCTATGTATATGCAATTTTTACAAAAAAAAAATTGAAAATGTGCCCTTATAAGTTAGAGAGTTGATGTAGTTTATGCACGATGGTTTACCGCCCAATTTTAGTAATTTAGTTCGTCAGCACTTATCAAATACTTTTGGTTATCGAGGTGAGTCTATTATATGAACAGCGAGGTCGCTCCACATGACTCCATTGAATTTCTTTTTATGTGGAAATTTAAAGAAGCTAGTATATTCTACACCACTTTACACCAGGGAAGGCCTGATATAAATAATTATACAAACACACTATTATATCTAAATTCGAGACATTAGCTACCCATAGACCAGCATTCTTTCATGCGAGAATGTAGAATCTAGCGACAAAGAACGCCAGTTAGTAAGTAATAAGATGTCACTATATACCGACGTTCAATCCCGACAAGATTGATACCCATACACCAGCGTTCTTTCCCATGGGAATGTCGAATCTCGCAGGAAAGAACGCCAATTCATGAGTAATAAGATGATAGATCCGCATAACACCAAGCTACTTGAAATGAGTCAAATTGACACACTAAGAGGAACAGTATCCTCCCAGATGATTAATTTGTACACTAACCAACACTCTCTTTTCACAAGCGCTTTTGAAGTGTTAGTAGGCGATCAAAGTATTATTATCCCTTCAATATTTTGCAAGGAAAGAATGCTAGAAGGATGAATGTCGGTAATGAACGCTGGTGTATTGGTAGCTATTCGTGGAATGTTGTTTCATGTACAACGAGAAAACTAGTCATCGGATGTGTGTTTATTATCCCTTCAATATTTTGAAAGGAAAGAAAGCTAGAAGGATGACTGTCAGTAATGAACGCTGGTGTATGGGTAGCTATTCGTGGAATGTTGTTTCATGTACAACGAGAAAACTAGTCATCAGATAAAGAAATTTATACAGGTACCCATTTAAAAATCTGGTCAAATAAAGAAGAAGAATCAAAGTTTTCATTAACATTCTTGAGTTTAAATGATATCCGAAATGTCATAATGGTTCAGCTTTAAGTTCTCCTTATAATTTAGCTTTTACCAGTTTCTCTTAAGCTACGATCAACCCTGATTACCGAGTGCTTGTCCATAAATTAGATGCATGTGCGCATAAATGAATATGACAGGTATTTAGTAATCCGATTTACTATTAAAAAAATCAGTATTCAGCTGTGTAAATTGACACCTGCCAATATTTAGGCTCAGTGAGTGTGCTGACAAGTCTGTTTCAGAAGAGCCGAAAAGATAAGTCTCTGCTTACTACTTTTGGGCTCTTTATCCCCGTGAAGAGTTGCTTTAAGATTTTTTTCTATGACAAATTAGAGTTATTTTGACCTTCCCTATACATTCCTCATATTCTTACCAGACACTATATATACTGAGTTCTGAGTTTTAACGTGCATCTTTTTTTTGAAGTGATCCATTGTAGTTGTCCAGGGTTTTCCAGTAAGAATAATATGACCAGAGAGAAGAAAAACTAAAAGGAGAGGCGACAATAAGCGTCGGCACCTTGTTGGTGTACTCGTTTTTGGTGACCTTGACTGTGCTCCGTTGACAACAATACCACTAAGTATCGGGAGAAAAATATTTCAAGCTAATGAAATGACATCTGATCACCTGAAATCAGCTGATGGTGTTTTAATTTTGACTATTATTCCCTTTGTCCCTGAACGTGCGCGTACAAAATCGATTGACAGGCTGTCTCCTCTCTTTTAAGTTTTTTCCTCTCTGATATGTCATGTATAGTTAGTGTACTCTGTCATTTCAACATGATTAGTTACTAGATACAAATTTCAAGAACGTTTGTTTATTAATATCCAAAAATTTTACGAAAATAGACGTTCTGTTGTGAATACCGATCAACGTGCACTTCGCGAAAACTATGATCCACATGATTGCCCTTCTTTTTTTACCATTCGTTGATTCGTTGAAAATTTTAATGAAATTTTACTCTTTACGATGTGAAACCACGAATAAGACATCGAAATGCGGAATGCAAGAACTGTAGAGAAGATTGCTGGTGTAAGAGCTAGTGTTGCAGAGGTTAAAAATATATCGATTCCTCGTTATGCTCAACCTTTAGAGCTTAAAAGAACGATAACTTGGCGTATTTTGCGAATGGCTCGAGTTTAATCGTACGATATTGTGTTAACCCAAGAACTTAAGCCACTGGACCATCGTCAGCGCCGATAATTTGCTGCTTGGCAAAAGGTAACTGGTTGGTGTGGTTTTATGGCATGGTGGCATTCCAGGACCATTTTTTCTAAAATGAGGTAGGATATGCAGTTAGAGTGACTAGTGAGCGATACCGGCTGTTGTTAAGAGATTTTTTTGTGGCCAAATCTAGATGTGTGACATCGTCTTGTGGTTCCAGCAAGACGTTGCCACATGTCACCCTGTTCATGGCAATATCGGCGTACTGCAGTTTGATTAAAAGATAATTTCAAGAAATGCAACTGTTACTTGGCCTCCAAGAAGTTTTGATTTAATTCCTTTAGATTACTTTTTGTAGGGTCTTTGAAATATAAGGTCTATGCAAACCGACCGCAAACCCTTGATGAATGCTGCATTCATGACATATTTATTGCACAATTCCATCGGAAATTGGGTTCATCGAATTTGCTAGTTACAGGTGGATACTTGCATGATGTGGTATTTAAAACAAAATGTAATTGACTGTGCTTTAAAATAATATAAGAAGTTTTGGTTGTATCTGAAATAGTTTTTATTTTATTTCATTGCGAAATCATTATTATTCTTGGTTTTATCATTGTTTTAAAGCCGATATTACGGCCTGATCAAGATTTAGAGGTTTTTATTTTATATACAATCCCGATTTTGCGTATTTTAAGCTTTAATATATGAAAAACTTTTTTAATTATCAAAATCATAAATTTTCCTTTATCTTATTATCCAAGAACATTTATTTTACGTACTTGCATTTTGAATTCAATTGTACTATTTCGATATTTATTGTTATCAATGGACCACCCTGTATAGTTATGTTAAGAACAGGTTTGAGGTTCGTTAAGCGGGTCATCAAACCTCTTTCAAAAACGATCGAATGTAAATAAATTAAACAGTGTTTACCGAGCGACGAGAATCGCAAGACGAAAATTCCATTTAATTCCCTCCAATCGAGATCAACGAATCCGTTTATAAATTCGCTCATTGCAGATTCTTGAAATAGATTTTTTAATGTACCAAGAAATTACATCGATGTTGCTCGTAAAGATGATATAGTAACTTTCTCAAACAGCGTTGGTACAAGCCAGCAACTGATATTCCACGAAAACTTCGGATTATAGTTTATGTTAGATTTTAATACATAATTCTGAGAATATGATTTGAGCCATTGACCTGTAGTGATTACAAATATTTTCTGATTAATTTACGTGTTTTGAGTTGATATTACTTTTATATGAATTACTGTTCTTATTATGGAATATATTATGTTTCTCTGTATTCCAATATCTTGGAAATGTAGTGAATGAAGATATTATAACTGATAGCTTCCTGTCCAAAACTTTTCTAATAATTGATAAATTTTTTAAACAATTTTCAGCCATTTGAAGCAGGTAGCAATAATTTATTGATTTTCTTTGGAAATTAGATATTAGTTGAAGCAATATTATTTGGGTACTTTTATGGCCCTATTTTTGGTTTATGTTAGTTGCTTGAACACTGCCTAGTGAAAATTGACCAGAAATATTAATTAACCTAATATTGAAATATAATTTAGCTGAATGCTTATTAAAAATAACAACTGTATGAAGGAATAATATCGAATCTTAGGTTAAAACTGGATATTAATATAGAAGGTGTTTTTTACAGGCTTGCTAATATGTTTCCTCAGGTTATTTTAGGAAGAAAAGTTCGTATGAACATATGACCGGAATGGCTTCAATATTTTGCTTACAGGGTGTTCCTCATACATTACATTAGCATAAGGTGAATAACTAAGCAATTTCCTAAGAACATGTCTTAACTTAATTGACGCAATTTTAACTTATAATTCTGGGAATATCATCTGAAATGAGCGACCTATCAGAACTGTAGAATTTGTTGCCTGAATAATACAGGTTTGGAAATATTAAATTTGTTTGTGATTCACTGCTTTTCTGTGGTGCAATGTTCTGACACATGCAGGTTAGACTCATATTATAAACAGTTATCGAATAAAAAGGATTGCCATTTCCGGATTTGTCCATTTAGCTTATTCAAAAATCAATTAGTAATAACTAACTGTAATATCTAAAAATCTAAACGAAAGCCTATCGCTATCTGAATGCATTATATAGTTTTAATTGTTGTAAGTTTCAATAAAATTAAGTAGTCATAATGTACCGGAAAGAATTTATTCATATTTCAGTACAGCAAGTTTGTTGTTTGCAATAAATCAAGCTTCAGTAATAATCCTAATGCTTTAATGGAGAAGTCTGAAAAATTTCCGAAATTCTTCTCATTTAAAATGGGGAATTTTTAACATCTAAACGTCAACTGGGAAACCTTCATACTTTCTGGTATTGAATAAAAATGCTATTAATTCGATTAAATAATCCGGTCATAGGTAATTATTAGTTAGTGGAGTTCAACAAAGCAAATTTAGTAAAGTCATACTAAATCTTTTCGTTTATTATCAATTAGTCAAGCTCCGGCAATAAAGCCAATTTTGTGCTTTTGACGGTTTTTGTTCGGAGGTTTGAGATCTATAGGAAGAAGGTGGCTCGTAATATTGTCCAGTGCATGTCCATGCTAATTTCAAAGATTTATCTATTCTCATAATCATATCTGCAGAACCATTTACTTGCGACAGTGGGTATTTATACTTGGCCTTGTAATTATTTACTTTCCACACCATACCATCGCCTTCCCTTTTTCATAACATAATATATACATCAACGAAAAATATCAGCATAATGATATTCATAGACCCTGTTTTTCTTTTGTTCGATGTTGACCATGATTTTTAATGACGTATTGATAATTATATGAAGAGAAATTTTAGAAATGTCATGACTTAAAAAATTAATTATCCACACGCAATAAGAGCTGAGTATTTCTTTTAATGACTGCCTGGCTAATAATAATTGTCTGTAGAAAAGACATTTCCTTAACTGAGAAAAAGTACGGTCACGCAAGTTAGACAATATTTAACCATTATTTTTGGTTATTACGAATGGAAGTGGCGCTTAAGGAATGAAATGGCGTGAAAAGCATCGTTTTTTTTGCGCCAGCAAGCGTGAAATTTTGTACATTTATTATATGAATTTGTTTTTTTAAATCTGAGGCAGTAACGCGATAGAACGCTCGTTTTTACTTTAGCTAACTCTCATACTTGTCTGCGAAAAGTTTCGATGATGTAATTGTAAAACTTTGACGCTTGATAATATAATATATATAATTTAAAAAGTGGACGATTCATATTCATATCAAATTATAGCTTTTAAATCTTTTTAGCGGTATTCATTTGCAATATTTTTCTTGTTCAGATATTTGAGCATTTATTTCCATCACTTGAGGAGCGTTCGTTAACGTCAGCTAAATAAAGAGTAACAAAAAACTGCTGTATTAAAAAAAGGAAATAATTACGTAAAAATAATATATGGTTGCTATTAAATCTATAAATTAACAACAAAAAAGATTAAATATATTTTAAAGGCATAGAACGAATGAGTTCAAAATTACACAAACTAATAATTTATTAACTAACACTAGTATATTCAATAGTATAAACAACTGTAATGTAAATAAGTTCAATATGCTTTACAACGTGACCAAAAATAAACATTGAAAATTTTATTTACCAAAATCATGATTATAACATTTTGAGTGAAATTCTAAATTATTTCATACTTCATCAGGAGAAACTAATAGACAAGTTTTTTTTTCCTAAAGGCCTTAAATATTTACTAAGGTATTTCTATTCTTCAAACAAGCGTAATATTCAATGAGGCCTCTTAATTGTTGCTATGATGTGAAAAACTATAAGATAATAATAAAAAGATGATGGATTCGATAATATGAAGCATTTTGTTCTCTCGGTTCTTGTGAAAAGTTTCTTTCGTAAACTTGAAGTGCGAAGTAATTACTGATTTTATAAATTTCAGTGGCATATACAAATTTTTGCGATATTTCCTTTGTTTTCAGTAGCAGTTGAGCATGTCACTTATTTAGACAAAGTTTCTATAAAAATATTCGCAGAAAAAGTGAACTTTAAAAAAGCTTTTAATACAAGTTCATGATTGGATAAAGGCGTTGATCAACTTAGCCCATCTTGCATCAATATCGAAGTTTAAATTGAGTTTTTCAGCTAAAAATATTGGATGATACTTTTAAAACTTCTTAGTATTAAATATTCACCATCTGATGTTAGATTTGTTTAGATCAAGAAATTTTTACTTTGAGTTTCAAGTTAATATATAGAAAGGAGTAAGGAAATTTTACGCAGCGGATAACTGTGCGGGGTTTTTAGAAGTTTTCACCACGCAGGCTTAAGTTACGTTTCTTACGAACTCGGTGGTGTTATGTAAAAGACTTTGGAGAACAGACAGAGATAGCACCGAAAATTCCAGTGAATTGCTTTCAGCAGGTCTAGTGGGCGACTCGGGTTCGATTCCCGTCTTTGGTAAGACATGTCTTTTTTTTTCCTTTTTTTAATGTTATGTTTGTTTCTTTTTTAAATTTGGATTAGTTTGGGTTAGTTTCGTTCGGTTGCGCCCCGGAGCGTGCGAAGCGAGTGGAGGACCATCCGTGAAGTTAACCTCCGATTGTTCTGATTGATCCGAGAATGCATCATGTTTTTGTTTCTAGGTTTTGTGTGGTCTACAGGCATTACACATGGTGGCGCGTTGATTATGCGGGAATTTTCGGAGCTTACATAAATGTAAAATTCCAAACGACGAAACACCTGATACTAAAATTAAAAAAATGCTGCCATAATGTTGAATTGGAGAAAACGTATTTCCTGATTTCACCTAGTAGTTTTTATGGAAATAAAGATGAAGGTAAGCTTGAAAATGCTAATGTTGCAAATGTTCGAAGGTGAACGACAGGTATAACTACAACAATAAAAAAAATTCTGACTCATCTAAGAAATCGGTTAATGTAGGTGGAAATGTGACCTGTGACGATGACGATGTGGATGGCATTGATTTAAGCTATATTCCACTTGGAGACAAATTAAAAAACAAATTGTGAAATTTGTGGAGAACAAGGAAAAGTAATGAGCTATGGTATAGATGTGAAGAATGAGGGTTATGGAGCCATGCCGATGAAGATTCTTTCAAAAAATACATTTGCGATTTCTGTTAACCGTAGTTATATTACGTCTGTGGCTGAATTAGATAATACGTTTTGTATTAGAAGCATATCTAATTTCATTTGCAATATATCGCGCATCTTCCTCTATCCCACATCAAGTGGGAAAATGTGCGCAAGTACACTTTTTGATTGATTTATATAATGTTTATATCACCGTATAAGACACATTAATTCTGATTGTACACCCTTATTAATATTCATAGAAGGTTCGATTTTGTTATTTTTATGTTCCTCTGTACTAAATAAAATGGCCAGCGAATCAAACCGTGCTTGCGTGCAATCATTTCCCCACTCTCCCTTACTATAATTTTAAAATTATTGTTGATGTGATAATAATTATCAATTTTAGTAAAACAAAAATAAATATTATTCAAGTACAGACTGCGTCTATACTGGACAGTTCCGCATATTATAAAGCGAATAAATAATACCTAAACTAAAAAACTATGTACATATGTATATTAAACTATAGAAATTATTAAAACCAGGCACCTTATTAGAATATTCTATTTAGATTATCATGGAGCCAAATTTCAACATTTTTGAGTCGGCAACAAAGTTATCTACTTTTATTTATTTAATTTTAACTCGCTTACAAAACGCAAATGAATTGCGTGATAATAATTAAATACAATCATAGAAGTTTCCTTATGGGAAATCTCAAATGAATTGCGTGATAATAATTAAATACAATCATAGAAGTTTCCTTATGGGAAATCTTTTTAGTATTGATGTCACAAAAAAATTATTCTTGATAAATTTTAATGAAACACTAATTTAAACAATGCTAAGTTTGGCATTATCAAATAACTTTTTGTACAAAAAGTAAAAGTTTCTATTAAGAGTAAAATAAAAGTCAAACTATTTTCTCGAAAAATGCAGAAAGAATTAAGCACAAAATTCTCGATTTATCTCATCTATCTACAATGGAGCACTTTTTGAAAAACTGTTATTTAACCATTGTTTTTACCTTAATGGGAAATTTATTTTTTCTGTAGAAAGTTCTTTGATAATCCAAAAATTTTGATGTTCTTATGCTTACTTGTTATATTTTTAAAATAAAAAATAAAAATAACTTATCCTTAATTTAGCATTTTCCAGCTTAGTTTTCTTGCAAGCATCAAGATATGCCAAGAAGAAAATGTTCTATCAATTCGGCTCAAGCCTACAACCTGACAGTGTTAGTATAACCTAAAACAATTTCACATTTTTTATATTTAACTCCAAAAATTTGTTTCAAAATCTTCCAAAACAATATTTCAGTGAAAACATTTCAAATTTCTAAATGTATCAATACTTAGCTGCACTTTGCTTCCAGGTGGCATTGATGATGACTGAGGCCGAAAGCGAATGTACTAACACTAATCCATACTCTGCTGTACAATACTATAATAACAAAAAGGGTTTCCGTATAAAACAAACATTCAACCGTTCATTGTGTGATCAACTATTCCTTCATTATTTGCAGCTTTTTCAACCAAAACATCATAGATCACTACTTGTTTTGTGATAACCCGTTTGTTTTCTGTCGATGTGTTATATTTAAGTTACCATTAAAAGCATGTACAATTTTAATAATACAATTTATTTGAACAGCTCTAAGATAACCCCGAGTAAATCATTTCAAAGCTATACTATGGCAGCCCAGTTTCCGTTGCACACGCTTTTCCAGATATTCCATGACCATAATATATGGCATCCAGCACAGCTGTTGATTTGTTGATAAAAATCTTTCTTGTCCAGAAAATAATTATTATTCAACGGCAAATTTAACACCTCTATTGTACGAGGGGTTGTATATGTGCCTTCAATAATTGAAATTGCTTTTGTGCTCCTATAAGCTGGATTTAACCATTCGCTGTACCGTACGGTTATATATTGTCATTGTCTATAGCTCTTTTGTTAAAGGGAAAACTAACCTTGGTTTAGGCCACTCGGTCACTGTAAAGATGTATATTTATACGCCTATGTTAATAAATTTATTTACGGCTTGCTAAAAAATCAAGAGTAATAATTGAACTTCTTATAGAAATATGAATACTACATTGCTTACTTCGAAAAATTCGAGAATCGCTAGCCAGGACATGTAAATATATTTTTTTGAAATTATCCATTTGAAAGCAGGTGCTCTTGGTAAAAAAACGTCAGGAGCACCTGTTAAATCAGGCATCAGTGATTTATTGGACCTTTTTGGGATGAGAATTGCTATTACGCAATCAAAACAGAAAAGAGCCTTATGAGATCTAATAAATCAAGAAAAGATCAGTCAGCTTATTTATTTATTCCTATATGTATCTATAATCTGCATATAGTGCAAGAAACTATGATGTGGAAAAGGAATATTTTAGTAAAATGACGATGAAAGTTCGTCAGAAAGTGATAGTAATAAATCATTTGGAAGAAAGTTTAACAGTCAGTCAACGTGACTTGTATTCTTTTTGCATCAAAACCAATGAATATACATACGGTTCATTGGATTAGTCTTAAAAGTTTCAATTTAATTACTTGGAAATTGGTATAAATAACGGAACTCATTGAAAATTGAAAGGTATTTCTTATTTTTGCTTATCGTAAATTAATCTACAGAAAATGGATATCAATGACTTGTTTATCATTTTTATCTTAAAAACATCTGCTAGTATCATCCTACATTTGGCTATTAATACGATATGAATCTTACAATAATATAGAACATAATATAAATGCTAATAATATTTAATAGTAAGTTTGAGCCACGAATGTATTTTTTTATATGGAAAATATTTCATTTTAATTATTAAGTAAATAACACTTTAAAAGCGTATTTTCCTCTCGGCAATAACATTTTATGGACTGGGCTTAGTTATAAAGCTGCAAACCACATACATTCTGCATGTTCATTACATTTTTAGTACGCATGAATTATGAATACATACGTTGGTATAAAAAATTCAGGGGGGAAAATACGAACATTAACAGTTTTATTAGTTTTTTTGCAGGCTAAAAAAATGTTTTCAAATTTGGTGGGGATTTGTTTAACATGTATATATAGTTATAAAGTTTTTATTTAACGAAAAATAAATTTTACGATATTTGAACATATTTTCATCAAGTACTTTTCTAAGAAGAACTGAGCCATATTTGGTATTTAAGA
>MU181923.1:0-62320 GCA_016904865.1 Pissodes strobi | reverse complement strand
TGAGCTTAACATACTGTAATTAAATTATAGGTGGAATAATAGACCCGAGGGGTGATTCACTTCTCGCAATACTGTCACAAACTCACTGGCAATCGCCGAAATCACTATCGCAATCATTCGCAATCGCTTCGCAATCAACGCAATCGCTTCGCAATCATCGCAATCCCCCGAAATCGATTCGCAATCCACGCAATCCTTCGCAATCCTATCGCAATCCATTCGCAATCGCTCATAATCCACAAAAATGTTCGTTAAAATAGATGATATTAAGTACCAAAGGAGCGGCTACGTGCTAACTGGGTATAGTATTTGTCATAAACACGTATAAAAAATTGTTAGGTATTTTTCTCGGTATTTTTATGGTAAGCGTTTGTTGACAACACTTGAATTCATTGTCGTCAATAATACAGGGTGTTATTTAAGTACGTAGCCAAACCTCAGGAGGTAATTCCTCGAATGATTTTAAGATAAACATATAAACATAGGTCCGCACGGTTTCCAAGATACAGGATTATTTAAAAAAAAAATAGTTTTTTTGTAAAAATCTTAATAAGATTCTTTTGGTCGATTTTGTTAAAATTCGGCAGTAATACTTACATTACAAGGACCTAATTTAGCCATATTTAATTATTTTTAAGTCCATTGGCGTCCCGGAAGTCACTCACGTTTGAAAAATCATATATTTTTTTCAAATTTAGCAACTAAAAATACAACTTTCCTATCCCTTGTGTTATCTTTGTATCTTGCTTAGTTTTTGAGAAAAAAAATCACCTTTTTTGTGATATAGTCTAGGGACATGTAATAAATAGTGGTGTTTATTTTTTTCCCTAAAGAGTAAGAAAGATACGAGAATAATTCAAGGGACAAAAAAGTTGTATTTTTAGTTTCTTAAATACCAAAATCAGAAAGAAGTCAACGGCGTACACTACCGTTTTTTTTCTTAAACTTGAACACTCTGTATTTTGGAAACAATGCATTTCCGGTCCTATGTTTATATAAACTTTTCGTCCTAAAATCACTCAAAGAGTGAACTTTGGCCGCGTACTTAAATAACACCTTGTATAATACCAGTTCGTATACAGAGTATCTCTTATCTCTATCCGACATTGAACTATACTGAACTGGCATTGGAGTGAGAAATCTATACAGGGTGAAACAAATTTGCTTCTCACCATTAGGATCTCGGAAACCATAAGAGATACGAAGTCTGTTATATGGGGGCAAAGTTGCGCAATTAGGGGTCATCGATATGTCGTTGAGAAATTTAGAAAATTCCGACTACTTGCGGAGATATTCGTAGTAAACCGAAAAGCAGCTATTTAATTTTTATTTTTCCTGACTTTATTTGAAGATATAATATAACATGAATGTAACATTATTATTTGTTTACTTATAACATCTTAATGGCAGTATCAAATTTTAATCTGACGTTTCGTGTCCGGGCCTCCATCATCAACTTAATTTCTTTAAATACGGACCTGGATTTTCTATTTAATTTTTTAGAAGCCTTTGTTCTCCCAAAACCAACGATGTCTCACACTTACTAATAAATCAACAAATCTAGATTTTTTTCCATAAGAAATAATGTGTTAGACAGAGATAGGGCAATCTCGAGGGCAATCTTTTCTGACTCGATTTCACTTATGAAAATATTTGTTACCGCTATTGGACAGGTGTGATACATCGTTGGTTTTGGGAAACCAAAGGCTTCTAAAAATGAAATAAAAAACACACGTCCGTATTTAAAAAAAAAGTTGATGGTGGGGGCCCGGACACGAAACGCCAGATTTCAAATATGATACTACCGTCTTGTAAAGGAGAAAAAATGGCAACAATAATGTTAAATTCATTTTATATTATCTCTTTAAATAAAGTCAGAACAAAATTAAAATAAAATAGCAGATTTTCGGTTTATTACGAATATCTTTGGAGGTAGTCGGAATTTTCTAAAATTCTCAACGGCATATCAATGACTTTTAAATTGCGCAACTTTATCCCGATTTAACATCCTTCGTATTTCTTATGGTTTTCGAGATCCTAATGGTGAAAAAATAATTTGTTTCACTCTGTATTTCAGAAAAAATAAATTTGACGTTCCATTTAAAATTTGACACTTGGCTATGATGGTAGAGAAAAATCTGAATGAGTGGCAACACTGCCAATATCATTTTGAAATCAGGAACTTCGGATAATCCGAGGGATCTTAATTTTGTCGCAAAAGAATTTGTGGTTTCCAAATAAAACAGGGGTTTCCAAACTTATGCCACACTCTGTATGTGTTCCACTGCTACATAAATAAATCTGACGTATATTTAGTAAGACCTTAATTTTTTACTCCCACTCGACTTTCCACTGATACACCTCTGTATGAGAAATTCCAGCATCATCAGTTTTAAATTTTTAATTAAGTGAACGATATTGTTGCGAGAAAAACCTACATATCGATTTTTATAAAGATATCTGAAATACATAATTTAAACTCGGTTTTAAAGATCATAGATAAAAATTATAATATGACCTCCAAAATATTTTTTATATGTACCGAACCGAGGTATGAACACAGAAGCGCAAATGCGTAAAAATAGTTTTTATTTAATATCCTTAATATCTTAACTATGAATATGAATCCGAGTATGAATCTCGGTATGAATTTAAGATATATAGGGGCAAACGGTAAACGAGGAAGACAGACAAGATATTGCCAATGAAAATAATGCATTTGAGGATTTATAAGGTATTACCGAGGGTATTACTGAGTTAAATATTAAGGAGCAAAAAGAAACAAAAGGAAGATCGTTCTTTTCTAGGTGTTAAAGTCAACAAAGAAATGCTAGTAATGAAATCCACTCGTTTATTTGCTCTTTTCTAACAAGTTAGGAAGACTTCAAGCGAATGGGGAGGTTCCTTGAAAAACAAAAATAAGAAGTAAAAGGAAGATAAAATATCAACAAAGGCTCTATTGATATACGTTTGGAAAATTATTATGCAGTATGTTATTTACGGACATGATATTTTCCCTCCAATTCTATAATTTGATACATTGGTAGAGTTGTAGAGGATGGATTGATAAGAGCTCCAACAAAATTAAATTCCTTAAAGTCGTCCCTCGACACCTATTTGGCCAAAAGTGCAACATGAAGACATTCAAATAGTGGAAAATAAGTTCACATTTTATGAGCCAATACCACTATTGAAAAATGAGCATTGTTATCTAAAACGGCATCAAAAATTAGAAATCGAACAGAAATTTAAAGGCTTCAAAAAATACCTTCAAAGATTATTTGTAATTAAATGCACAAGTTCCTATTTCTGATTTTGGCTGTTTTTCTGACCTGCTATTTTTGAACTAGACCATTTTAAAGTTAATTTATTGAGGTCAATTTTGCGTATTGGGGTCATACTTACCTATGTTTTTAAGTTTTTTTTTGTATTTTTTGATATTCATTTCTTTAATATTTGTACCTATTTTGCATTAAAGCACGATCTAATCCAAATAAGCTATGTTTTTTTCTGTTTATCTTATAATAAATTAGAAACAAACAACTGAGCATCAAAAAGCAGTGAAATAGGACACCCTGTATACCGGGTGACCGCGAGATTACTAACCAGGCGTTTTATTTAATTATACAAAAAGATATCAATACGCAATATGGGGAGCTTACCGGAATGTCCATCAAGAAAAGAATAGGAGTAAAAGCAATAATTAATGGGTCACTTTCGATCCAACCAGAAATAATAGAAACTTTGTTATTTGAAATAACACACCGGACAGATTTTTGCGGTATATGAACTATTAAATACTAAAACTTTCACTTTCAGTTTACCTGTAGGTAATCCGGAAATGTTTAAATTTGACACTTAACCAGCATCCACTTAAATACTTTTAGTAGCACGTCCTGTATCCGAAACTATCATACATAGGTATAGGGAGGGTTACATGACTTAGATTTTGATGAATAGGTAAAATCGAAAATAGCAAAAATATACAGGTTGTTCCATTTAAAATACCTATAACACAGTTTCCATTACGTCGGGTATGATCAGAAGTGATTAATTACTGTTTTTACGCCTACTTTTTTTTCTTATAGCCGTTTCTGTAAGTTCCCTAAATCTCAAAATATATATTTCTAATGACGTTAAAAACGCCTGGTCAGTATAATCTCGATGTCACCCGGTATACCTATATAATTTTTGAACCAAAACATCCAAAAGGCCACAAATAAGCTATTTCATTTTGATGTTACCTAAAATTATCCTGTTCACAAAGTTGTCATAAACATGAATCCGTTGCCAGAACCATGTCTCTGTGCTCATTGGTTTGTTTCATAATAATTAACAAAATATAATAGATAAACTATTTACTTGGCAAATTTGAACGCGGTGTATCGAGACATAACAGAAATACTCGACACAGTGAACGGTTTGTTGTACCTAGGCATGGAACGGCTTTGTATCAAAGGTCCTTTACATATAATTCCACAAAAGTATATAATTCATTGCCATTACATATTACCAGTTGTTCATCATTGAATACCTTCAAAAATAGGATAAAGTTGTTTCTGAGTGAGAGAGACTAAGAAACTGATTTATATTTTTTAGTTCTTTTTTTTCAGTATTTTTAGTATGTATGTGTGTATGTGTATGAATGTATGTATATACATGTGTCTATATGTGTGTGCATGTGTGTGTATGTGTATATATAAGCAGATATTCCTTAATATATATATTTGTAGTATTTTCTTTCTTTTTCATTAATTTTTTGTATATTTTTTCTTTAACAACCACGGCGGTTAGATGAGTAGCACTGCTAGATCTCGCCGCCATTTTACCTGTAATGTAATAAGATTTTTTTCTCTGAATAAAGGCACTTTGTATTGTATTGTATTGTATTGTAAACTACCCTATAACTTTTGTATTTCTTTTTCAATTTTAGGATAGCTTTTAATTGGGGCTCAAAATTTGAACCTGGTTGATAATGTAAAATATTTTATCTCTATTGATGATTTTTGTTTAATCAAAGTCCATGTTTTAACAATTCTAATTTCTATATTTTCATATTGAAGACTATTTCTAGTTTCCGTAACAAACCTACCTATAGTTCCCTAAACCCGAGCGTAAAACTAAGTATACGTTTTGCAATTTGCAAGACACTTTAAAAGAACATGAAAACGCAATCTTTAGAAATCCCTCGCAATCCTTGTAAGTCTTTCGCAATCCTTTGGGAGTCTTTCGCCATCCTTGGGAGTTCTTCGCAATCCTTGGAATTCTCTCGCAATCTTATACACAAACTCGCAATCTGTCGCAATCCGTCGCAATCTTTCGCAATCCCTCGCAATCCCTCGCAATCTTTCGAAATCCCTCGCAATCCCTTACTTTTCGCAATCTTGTCACAAATTTTACCCTAGTGACTACCCCCTCGAATAGACCTCCTTCAGGTTAACGTCTATCTGACCTTAATACCCGCCACTATAGAAACATGTCTTAAATGAGAGAAAGGAAAGGTAACTGTTTTAAGTCAGCCATTGGAGCATTTCAGTATAATTAGGTTTTTGTCATTCAACCTAAATGTTAAATTTTGCAACAGCAACAAATGACTATGATCTGAAATAGAATGGTTGACTAGTTTAATTCGAAGAATCAGTGTTGCCAGCGGCTGTTTATTCATAACATTACTTAGAAATTAAAATTAGGGCTATCTCAGTCATTTTGTACTGAAAATTTAGCCTTATTCAATTTGGTTTTAGTTGATTTAGAAAATTACTGGAATGTTGCATCTTGTAAATTTGGATTTAATTTAAAATTTGCAAAGGAAGATTTCGTTTTCTTAAAGGTTGCTTCCATTTTTTCCCCTGCACATTAATAATCTCACACTTTTCTAAATATATTTATTTTGTTTTAGGTAAGTCCATCATTTGCTGAGCGATTTAATAGAAGATATTGTTCGTAAGTAAATATTACCAGATTGTACGCATTATTATAAGCATGCAGGAATATGTAAAATATTACAGATTAGTCCAAGAAGTAAATTTCTTCAATATCGTGATATGAATGTCATTTTAACAAGTAAACATTATCTTTATACAAACTATTGCGCAATTTCTCGTAGCACTTTCTCGTAACTAGAAGCATATCCTAAGAGATTATAAAGCACTTTATGCCGGCTTAGAACTCTTTAGCAAGTCAAATTATATTTTGTACATCTTAAAGCAAAGAAGTGAACATGAAAAACATCCGATCTAAATTGCTTGGGAATGTTTTAAGCACCTTTGAAAATTTTGTATTCACATTCCTCTAGTTTGATGTTTCTTAGTTGGGCATACTGCTAGATTCAAGTGATTAGAGCATTATTAATTTTTGCAGTTTTTCACCGTGATACCAACACTCACAATTTGTACGCGGAGAAGCGTTGATTATAACGAATTATTTAATTGTTATCATCCCTCTTGAAGATGGTTAGTGAAATGCGCGTTAAGTGCTTAGAATATGCCTTAGAATTCTGTCAAAACTGGGGCTTATTGTTACATACCAAAGGTTCCACATTCTCAATAGGCATTGTGAGTTTATTTTTTCATAGTTCGCGTCTCTGTTTCAACGGTAACTATAGGGAGTGCTTTAAAGTATAGGGAAGAAAAGTTAAATGAGGATTGCATCCATAAGCAAAGAACGGTGGTCATGAGTGATATGAACATCGACCCGTTAAGAAATGGTATAATAGAGGCAGCAGGCTTTAAACACATAGTTAAAAAAGTAACCAGGATAACTGATGTATCGGCCACTTTAATTGATCATATAATAATAAATGATTTTAAAGCCAAATAAATTTCAAGAGATTTTCCCATGATGAGTGATCACGTAATTGTTCGTACTTAGTTGACGTTTGAAATATCAACAGAAAAAGCGCGTGATATTTATTTTAGAAATTGAATCCAAGAGCAATATATCGTTTTTTATGGTTATATCACTCGATGAGCTATGCGTGTACGGGGATATTGATTGACATGGGTCTTGAATAGCTTTAGATTGTAATTTGGTAGAAACAGATGTCCTGGAAGTGAGTTCCACAGTGATGCAGTTCGTCAGACAAAGGAGTCCTTGTTAAGCGACGTTCTTGGTGTTTCCAGTTGTATAACGAACAGGTGCTCCTGCCATCTGTCTCGACTGTCTGACAGGCTTGCTGCAGGCGCGATGAGGCGGGCGAAATCCTGGGAACTCTGCCGTAAAAATATCTGTAAAATAGAAATAACTCGGCCACATGTCTACGGAGTTTCAAACTATCTAGATCCCGGTTGGTGAAATATCAGATCCAGATCAGAGTTGGTGAAATATTGCGCTCTGCGGCAGTCCCGCATTAATGGTGGATGTGTCTGAGATGTGTCCACCACCTGCAACAATCAGAGAGTGTTTGGCATGACGGATTGCTCAACTGCCGTCCTTCGGACTGCCAGCCTCTCTCTCAGTTGGCTTGCCCGTTTCCTTAAGAACCAATAAGGAAACGGGCAAGCCAACTGAGAGAGAGGTTGGCAGTCCGAAGGACGGCAGTTGAGCAATCCGTCATGCCAAACACTGTCGAATACCTTCGCAATATCCAAAGCAATCGCTCTAGATTCTCCGTAGTCCCCAGTTTCCCTACTCCATATATGAGTGACATAGGCCAATATATCTTCTGTCGATCTCTTAGCAAAAGCCGTATTGGTTCTCGCAAATTAATCTGTTGGTCTCGAGGTACTTGAGTAGTTGCTGATTGGGTACACGTTCCATGATTTTGGATATTATTGGAACTAAGGCAGTTGGGCGATAGTTGAGTGAAGTTGACTTAAGAATTAGTAGAGGCACACTGGAATTACACATCTACAGATGTAAACACCTTATATACTTCATCAGTGTAATTCAAACAGCAATAAACAAAATCGCGCCTATGATAAAACAGGGGTTAAAAAGTATCCCTGGATCACGACGGTTGTTAGAGAAATGTAGATTAAGAGAGACAATGCGTAGAGAAAGTTTTGTCTGACAAGAGAAAGTGGGGATTGGAATAACTTTAAAATTCTTCGCAATATTTCGAACCGAAAATATAAAATGCTATGACCAGAATATGGATAAGTGCAACGAGGATAGCAAACAAATGTGGAGAACAGTCAAATGTCTAACAGGCAATAAAAAACAACAATTAGACTGGAAAGATGTTGACTTTGGTGGATGTGATGAAAAAATAGAAGAAAAATTCGATAATTTATATGCGAATAGTCTCGTGGAAATATCAGAATGCATAGAGAAAATACAATGGGGCTCTAATTTGGTAGTAAACAATACTATTCAGTTGCCGTGCTTTAAAACTATCGACATTTCACAGCTTAAAAATTGTTTACGAACTAAAAAATAAAAGGAACCATTATGTATCGCTAAACGTTAAGCTGGTGAATGCCCTGTTTTGTCTAATAGGTTATGTATTACTTTATATAATAAACACCTCTCTTTAATCTAGAAAGGTGCCTAATGAGTTAAAAACTAGTGTTATCATTCCCATACCCAAAGTCTCTAAGACAACTGTGCTCGCCGAATTCACGCCGATTAATTTGCTTCCAGTTGTGGTTAAAATTATTGAACCAGTAGTGTGTCAGCAGTTACGATACTACTTTGAATCTAATAAATTACTATATATCGAACAGTCTGGATTTAGAAATAACCATTCGTGCTAATCGACCTTGTAGTATGCATGTGCAACCTGGAGAGAGGAATAAATAAAGATTAGGTTGTGCTTAGTGTATTTGTGGACCTGCAAAGGGCTTGCGAAACAGTGATCGCGATATCCTCATTGAAAAGTTAAGCCTCTGTGGAATTAAAAATATAGCGTTAGAGTGGATTAAGGATTATTTAGATAGATTTCAAAGAACATAGGTAGGATCTAATATTTCCAGTAAAATAGGAAGTGTTTCTGGTCCTCTTCTTTTTATTGTTTGTGTCAATGATGTTCACAAGATTCTGAATAAATCTTTTGTAAATCTGTTTGCGGATGATAGTCTGATTTCTATATAGGGGAAAAATTTCAGAGAAATTACTGATACTTTGAACAATGAGCTTGTATTGCTTTATGACAGGCTTTGTAAAAATAAAGTTAAAATTAAATAAAATACAGCGAAAGCAAAATGTATGGTTATAGGTTCTAAGACAAGCTGTAGAAATTACGCAGAATTATGTTTGAATGTTAAAATTTGTGATTTGGTTATTGCTTTTGTTTCGGAAATTAACTATTTGGGCATTTTTTGGACTCCGAATTGCCGTTTTCCAATCAAATGGATTATCTGTGAAAAAAAATAGTTCCAGTTCCAGGCCATACTTTCACATTAATTATGCTAAAACAACGGCTTTGCAAAAATACGATATTTTTTAAGGGGTTCGTCTTTTTAATGCCTTGCCCGAAGATATCAGGAACGCGCCAAGTATTTATGGGCATATATAATTACGAGGTTTCCATATAGCTCATGTATAATCAAGTAACTAACATGACATGTGGCCAGTTCATTTGTATTTTGAAATAACTAACCATGTTATTTAAAAAAAAAAACAGCTTAACGTTTTCTAAATCATGTTCATGGTCCAGTGTTTCAAAGGCAATAATTGAGCTGTATTCACATGCTTCATAATATTGTTCCTAAATTACTTTGAAAGTGCATGCAAATTACAAATCGCAACTTAAATTGTTCAAGTAATTGAATTAACAAAGACCGATTATTTAATTTTAACAAAGGGTTTCAAGCACAATAACTTGGAATCACGAAACGCTCTGGTCGTGTATGGCAAGTATATTAGTAATGTGTGCGTGAGAGTAGTGCATTCAGCGAGCAAATATTAGCGCTTTAATTTCAGACTGTACTATCTTAAAAAACCATATATGATCCTATTTCAGGAAAGACCCATTCACTTTATGAGTCAATATATGATTATGAGATATGCCCGCGTAGGCACAGACAATGAGTGCGAGGAAACTATGTATTTACCCAGATTTATTTAATAATGAATATCATTTTCTTGGACTATTCTTAGAAATATCTCTGTTTTGCTCGCAACAAAGCAAAATAACATAGGAATACAATATTATTATATTAATTTCTAAATTAGCTACACTTTATATTAAGGCATGGGATGAACATATTTAAAGTTTAGGTTTCGCATCTTGGGGATATCCAGTATCAACACTGGATAGCAATATACGCGTATTAATATTACAGAATATGATGCACGGTACCACAAAGAAAGGCGACTACACTCGAAGGAAAATATCTTCTTTTCTCCATGTAAATATTTTCGATGTTCACCAAACTTGCTAAGACAGATCAAGATGTTGACATATCCACCACGGTCTTTTCGTTTTTGACGTGTATAGTCTTTTTATCTATATACCCTTTCAAGTTCAAATTGAGAATAAACAATTTCAAATGGAGAACTATCAAGTCCATCACGGGAGGAGCCAAGAGCAAATTTGAATTAAACAAATTCAAAATTAAATCTATTATGTAAAGATGATAAGTACCAGCAACACTGTAACAACAAAAATATTATTTAAGTAATTACTGAGTAATTTTACAATAAATAAAACTTCGGGAAGTGAAATGGACCATATTTAAAATATTCAGTATGAACCTCTGAATGTGAACTATAAATCCAATACACTGTAAGCTTCGCAGTGATGTTTGCCCGGATGATATTTTGTGATATTTGCAAGTGGTACTCTGTTTGAGTAATATTAACTCTATTTTCACCCAAGACGAAGTCTTCTTTTACACGCGTTTAAATTCGACTATCTATATTCAATCCCATTGAACATTCGACTGTAAGCCCTAGTAAATGCTGCCGTGCAAAGGCCAAAGGTACTCGCAAAAAATGCTAAAATTAGTTTTTTTAATTTTTGAATTCTCCCTTTTTCTCTGCATAAGTTTATATTTTTATCATCTTGATATCTTGAAAAATAAGGAAGAAAACAGCTTGTCAAATTAAGGTACGCGCACAAATTTTGAGGTCGTGCAGAGTCAAAAAATGTACTCAACAATTTGTCATAGTTTTTACAGAGGCAAAATAATGTAAGGAATCTTACCTTAAATCCTGTTTTTATTTTTAGTTTAACAGAGGCAAAGTAAGGTATGTTCTTATCTCTTACTTTGCCCTTGGAAACAACTAGAAAATAATATGACATTTCATAGGCAAAGTAATATACTCGTTTCATATACACTACTTTGCCGTTGTTTCGATTCAATCTTGCAAAATCTCTTGAGCAGTAAGTATGCTTTTTTGTGCGGAAGTTAAAAGCTTGTAAGTACGTTGTTTTAAATTTACTCTTACTTTAATTTGTAGAAGGTATTTTTTCCCACCCTTTGTACTGAAATAGTAAAGTAATGTTTTATTAAAGAATTTTTAAACGAATTAAATAATTCGTTCTTCTTTGATTCTAAGGTTGCAATTTTAATGTATAAATATACTCTACTATGACAGTTTTTTCTAAATTTTAAACTTGAAAATACCCTAACAAAAGAAGGTATAAGCCCATACATCGATTTGCCATTTTTTCCGAAAATTAACTTTTAAACAATTACAAAGGCAAAATAATTTAAGCGACAAAACACTAATTAGTCGACGGCAGAATACTTTGGTTTTAATTTAGATAAAAAGATCAGGTCCAAAAACAGGTATATACAATTTTTTAGAAAGAAATTATAAAAAATGCACTTAAGGCACAAAAATTTCCTAAAAGTTTAATTATCTCGAAACTTGATTTTTGCGAATACCTTCTTTTGCCTTTGCACGGCAGAATGACTAAAAGCACTCCGTCTATAGAAAAATGACAGGGTGTATCATTGTTGACTGGTACGTAGTATTGGCGTTTCGCAGAACATTAGCTTCTCCTTTCTTGGATGCTTATATTCTAGCTTCATGATGCATTATCCTTATATTGTCTCTGCAATCAATTAAGTTGGTGCTTGAATCCATGCGGCCCTGCGTTATAATAGTATCGAGTTTTTTAGATCTGCCTTTACTCCTGGATATAAAGAATAGGCACAATTTCTGCTTAAAAATCTAACAGGTTAGGAGCATATACACTTTGTTTTGCTTTATTTTCTTTCCTATTGGCTCGTTCGTGTTCCTTTCTTATGTATTTTATTGTATACATTAAGATATTTAAATGTTGTCATACACATTCTGTAGTTATATTATATTGATATGCAACTAGAAATTTGTCTTTCAATTGTGTGAATAGTTCCCGATTTGCCCTCGACATACTGTTTACTCAAAGTGTAGTCTATGGGTGATTTTAGATCGTCTTTCTCCACCTGTTCCAACTATATCGGTCAAATATATTTAATTCATAACGACACTGGTGAAAATTAATTGATTTTAAATGTTTTGATAGACATACATTATTATGTTTTCTATACGATCGTGGGTTTTTGCAATACCTCCTACAGAAAGGCCTGACGGCTTACGCGTAACGTCATCAAATCTAGGCAAAAGTTATTTACAATCGTATGTTTAAATGTGCAATTTATTTTAAAATTTTACAGTTAAATACATTTTAGATGTAAAAAAAATCACGAAAAAATATAATAAAACTTTTTTTTGTAAATTTAGCTTTTTTTATATGTAGTTGGGAAGGTATATTGGCTAATATTATTTTAAGCGCGACTATTGTGATGATTTAATCAAAAATTAAGTTGCAGTTTACTTATCTTTTTCTGCATACTATTTAAAGGCTTCCGGTTAAAACAAGACTGCGAGTTATGAACTCAGCTCTTAGACGCGCATCATTCGATTTCTTTTAAAGGAAAATTGAATTTCAACGCAAAAACCTTTGAATATCCAATTTATCAAAATAAATAGGTGGTAAAATGGCACTATAGGTGTCATAATTCTATTATGACTCATATTAGATAATAGTAAAATAGGTTACTCGTGATATTTAGATTATTAGGGATGTCCTATAAGCTTAATTTTTTGCCATGGACACAACCTTGTATATATGACAGGTTAGCCGGTGTAAGCTGTCAGAAATTCGAATCTAATATTTAAAAGCAGACTAACTACGACACATCTTGATGATCGAGATATCGATTTCTACTAAGTCAACCAAGGTAAATCGAAAAATGTCAACCATTTAGACACCTGTCAAAACAATGCCAAACGGCAGCACTCACCTTTTTCAATTTTTTATATTTCATGATATGTCATTAAATTTGACCTTTATGGCTTCTATGAAAACTGTGAGTTCAAACAATAAAAAAAAATTTAAGGTTGTATTCTTATGAGAAACCTTGAAAAAACTTTATATAGGTTTTAAATTTAATTTTTGGGTTAAATTAGGTTTATTATTGGGGCCAAATATTTGTTTATTAAATGTCTTCAGTTTCCTTTTTTTGCACAAACGATATGTTTAGAACAATAAACATTTAGAAATACATTTGAAATGATGCTAAGGAAAAATTATGAAATATCAATTTTTGGATGATTTTTGCAGCTTTACCAAAACAAGAACACAGCTCGCAAAGAAAGGTCTTTTTATCGTAAATATCCGAAAAAGTATCCTCGAACTCATTAATCAGTTTTTCAAATATAATATAGGCTGCTGAAACTATGTCCATAAGAGAGCATCATTTCATTAAAACCCTATTTGGTAATTCCAAGCAGCCCATGAAGGGTGTAACTTAAAGCTTAATTTTACGTCCTAATAATGACACTAAATATCTCTTATCAAAATTCTATCCGAAACCGAGGGAAACATACAATTAAACACGAGCAAAAGCTTATTAAAATTGCTGTAGCAACAAGTGGGTGTTGGCTGTAAACAAGCTGGCCGAGCGGTACACATTAAGATATTACACAAAAGCATAAGTCCTTAAGTTCGAAAAATTTGGTTTGACGTATTAAAAATACGCCTATTAATATAAATTGTATACCGAAATATACAACGAAATATTAGGTGCAAGTTTTACGCTTCTAATAAATAAATAATTCCGATTACAGAAAAATGCCAGAAAATAGCATTAATTAGGGCAGCCATTATCGTCAAATTCTCAAACTAATTGTGTGATATACAGTACATCAAAAACGGCGAGTTGGGAGTCGGAATTTCAGTCGTCCAGCGTTATAATCAACATTAAATACGGAATTGCGTGCGATAATAGCTATTTATGATACAAGTGTAAAAAGTGCATGTTTAAGGCACGGGTAAAACGGACTTTTCACACGCATGTCATCAATATTTTTTCTAAGTGCGTGTTAAAATTAGCCAATTTTCAATGTTTATAAATTTTTCTACGTGCCTGCGAAAATTAGTTAATTTTAAATTTTTATGATTTTTTACAGTACCAAGATGGATTGTTACGGTGATAGGATGTTTTTATTTAATATTTTTGTGTGTGTCAGTCAACTTGACAAGCTATAATTCCTACAACTGGTGATGATAATAACAATTTCCTCAGGAAAAGCAATTTTTCACGCTAGTACGAAAAGTATACTACTTTTCACACTAGTGCGTTAAAGTGGAATTTTTCACATTAAAATAAACGTAGAAAAAATAATTAATACTTCTACTGGGCTCCCGTTCAATGGTATTCTTATGGCAAAAGCATTGACGTCACTGCAATTTTAATATTAGCCAGTAGGCATTTCTGCAGTGGGTAGTGGTTTTTGCCCTCTTTCCTGCACTAGTACAGGATAGTAAAAAAACGTTTGCCAATTTTGACCTTTATATACATTTTACTAATATTACCTCTATAAATTATTATTTAATTTTACCTCTTAAATTATTAGCACCCTGACAAGTGTCCTCCCCGCACTCGGGTTCTTGCCCCAACTTGGATGCGGGAAGATCACTTTAAGTACTTGTTATGAAAATAACTATTGTTTTTGCTGAATAACTAATTAGCTAATAGGGTAAGTAGGCATAAGTATATATCTAAAATAAACCAACTATTCTACGGTTTAACTTTATTTTGTAACACAGTGTTTGATATCCACATGTACCAAAATGATAACGGCCAGAATATAATACAATATTAACTTAATCATGTGCCTTAATTATTAACATTTCCATTTTGAGGTAAAATACGCCATGAAATTCGAATCCTAAATAATCTTTCATAACTAGATTTCCATGACAAAGCTAATCCAATTATTCCTAGTACAGTTGCAAGACTTTTTCTACCAAAACGTATACCAGATTGCCTGTTAATAATAATATATAATCATATATGCATAAGCCTGCTACAGTTCTACATCATAATTGTATCGACAATACCGAAAGAGAATTTTTGCACTCGACGCGCCTTTCACTAACCATCATCAGGAGATGTCCAAAAATGTTATAATCATCTCCTGATGATGCTAACATGGTTAGTGAAACGCGCGTCAGGTGCAAACATTCTGCCTCAGTATTGTGGATAAAATTGTGTTATAGTGCATTTTGCCAGAGGTTCCAAACTCCAACTTAGATGCCATATAGTTTATTTTTAGTATGTGCCTTTAATGTAGATAGTTATAGGGTAAAATTAACAACATATTATTGAACATAGAAGCAGATAGTTTGAAATCGTGATAGAATGTTAAAATGTCTATAATTTACAAGATAAGATATTTAATTTTCTTAATTATCGGAATATTAGAGAATCTTCATTTATGGATTTGCTATTTGCAATGAAAATATTGCTTGTTCTAGACCAAATTGCTACAATGAAACTGTACGAAATAAGCCTAATGATGCATTGCCCTGTTTGAATGATTCGAATCAATATCATCTCAGAATTCGATTCTCCTGTACATTTTCAGCCGAAATAATTCCCATATGAGCTTTCAATTGGAAATGAGTGTTCCCATATGTGAATAATAATTTTGACGTAAAGGTACGCGATGAATATTTTCACAAAGCCTGAAGCCATAATTTCGAAAGCTTCAAACGCTCCAAATTGATATGCTCATTATCATAACTTTTACAATACCCCACGACATTTTCAGTTTATCATTTACAATTTTGCTTTTATCTTTGATCCCGTTGTTATCCAGCCATTTCTGCAGCTAGTCATTCATACTGGAAGAATTTATGACATTTATCTATTTGCATTTCCCATTATAAAGAATATGATCACATGGTAAATAAAAAATAAGCTATTGAATTATCCTATTTTGCGTTTGAAAATTGATATTTTACCTAATTTGGCAAGCTGTAGAATCTAAAAGGCAGCCTAAAGCAAAACGTTTAGCACTTTTCCATCTTAATATTTCATAATTTATCGTGTGGTACTAATGCTGCGCTGGTTTGACAGTTATGTTATGTCAGAAATGCTTAAAATTTGTCGCAGAACTTAAATATCCACTAAAAAATGTAATCTCATCTACCATATTTTTTTGACCTTTACATATCTGAAAATATTTTCCTTAGATGCTTCGTTGTGCCTATATTTGGTTAGCATATAGAGCGAAATTTCTAGCTTGTGTTGTAGAGGAGCTACACATTTCGACGCATTTTTGCAATGCCCTGTATATTCTAAGACATTTGTAAAATAAAATTATCCATTTCAGTTACTTTTGTTAAACATTTTTTATAAATGTCAAATACATCTTTAATTTTAAATAGTTATTAGCTGAAGTTATCTGAACTATTGTCTTAATATTCGTACAGAATTAATATTATTTTTAAAATGTTTGTAAAAAACAGACAATTTATTTCGTGAACACTTAAGACAGGACACAGATCTTATAGACAAAGTCTAATAGAAGAAGTAGAAAACAATAACTGATAAAAATGTCATTCATTACTGCAAAATAAACTGTACTAATCAAAATCTAAATATCATTTTGTAATATCTTCAATTACAAAAAATAACTGATTATGAAAAAACGAACATGGTTATGTCTATTTAAAAGTATAACAAATTTGCTAATTATTTCTAGCTTACCTATTATGACAAACCTATTAAAAAAAGTAAATCAAAAGAAAATCTGAGGTAATGTAATATAAATGCAACAAAACGAACTCTATTTAGAGAATTTGCAAACCACTAACTGGTTTGTTTGCTACATATTGGGGAAATCATGTTTATTATGAAAGTCTCAAAAAATATATTCTGAAATTTGAATGTCAAGTAAAGCTTAATAAAACTTCGCATTACTAAAATTAGGAGAGTACAGAAAATATGAGATATGATATGATATGAGATAAGAACTTTCCGAAACAAAAAAATTTTAAGCAAGTCATTTAGATAAATAAACATTAAATCGAGCAAAATTTTTTTTTAAATATGAATATTTTAAACAATTTTTAGCACCCCGTTTTTCTTCAAACACGAACTTTTATTAAATCTGAATGTATTTTACATGATTTTAAGTAATGAAAGGATATCCATCAATTTTTTTCAAAATATCTATTAGTCAGTTTCTTAAACTTTATTTTGACGACATAAATTTCTTTGATCTTTACCGAAATCGGGATAGTGTTTAAGGCAGTCTTTATAATATTTCAATTGTAGTGGATACATATTTTTGGATATCCCTAAAATTAAATAAATACTAAATAAAATTTTAACTTATTCCATACATGATAATATATTGTGTACTATATAGCGCACACGTGACTTGCTCTAGTCATGTAGAATTCTTGTTCTCTTGTTCTATAATATAAAAAGTTAAGCAGCAAAGAGAACTTTGGACGTTTGCATATTTATTATTATTACTATGGTTCACTTAAATGGCACAATCAATTTATAAAAATTACGAACATTTTACAAATTTACTAAAAAGTTTTGTAAATGTCCTTTCAAAATTAACATTAATAATATGGACCACAGATTTAAAATTACAAAAATATTGTGGTATTTTTTGTCTCGATAATTCTTATATTTTCGGTAAAATACGATACAAGTATTTCGGTGTAGTCAGCATTCTTTTCGTCTATTTCAGTCAAATCTAGTCGCACGTACAAAAATCAATTAACAACAAATTGAAATAATTATATTAGAAACCTAACTAGTCATTTATGAATTTTATTTAATTTTGTTTAACTAGTTGTTAGGAAGGATACACGGATTAATAAATCGTATTCTAATAGGCCATCACCACTTATCTATATTATCATTTCAGTTCTTAAAATCTAGATTATTTCTTACATAGTCGGCGCACCTCAATTTTAAATAAATGAGCTCCGTAATTTAAAAATCAAATCTGTAATTAAGGTACGAAATAAACTACACATCATCATCTCAGTAATAATTAGGTACCGGTGTAGCCATTAAAATGCTTTAGGCTAAACACGTGATCAATGATCAAAGGAAGAGGAAAAAAAAAGACGGCAATGTCGAACATTGGGAGCACGTTTTTTACGCTTGGTAAAAATTGACTTAGAGATGTGGTATCTATATCGACATTCTTAACTATTGTTAGGTTTCAATTCGATAATCTGGTCCCAATTCTATAACTGTACCTATGCAATGAACGCATCGAAAATGCAACTATCCGGTCTAAATGACTGTTCACTCGTCGTTGTAGGAAATGCAGTAATGTCAGTAAGGCCTTCCAGATTTCTCTAGTAATATGATTTAAGACTAGTTTTTTTTTATGCTAGTTAGGCAATTTTATTCTTCAATCTGATGCTAACTTTGCAAAAGTGTAGAGATTTGAGTATGGCGATTGAGCTAACTGAATCCTTCTAAATTTAGTTTGATTCTATGATAAAATTCTAGATGAATCGACTTTTATTTTCCGATTTATATCAATATTTATTAAGATTATTACACATCTCCAAATTTACAGACTGCTTAATGACACCCCGCGCCGCACTGTGACATGTACTTGCTTTTGTTGGGAGTAAATAAATTGTTTAATTTAAATGATCGTGAAAAATTTAAATCAAGTGCACAGCATTTAACACAATACATGCTTGTCTTTTACTTTATTGTTGTCTAAAATATTTTTAATCCTTTAGTAAGATGTGGAACCCTGTGTTCTGAGGAAATGGGCAGATAATTAACAGAGGCGGTTTTCTAAGATAATCATGAAAAGCAAACAAAATGCTCTTGATCTTCCGAAACTACAGCCTACTTGCTAATAAATGACTTTAAAATACTTCAAGGATGATTAGTAGATAAGTTATAATAAAGTAGTAGTTACAAACTCCTTAAAATAAAACAAAAAACATAAGTTTCTGCCAAAAAAAATAGTTCTCTGAGATTGTATGTAACAAAATATCAACATATTTAATTACGTATTAAACAACACTAATAATATTTAAAATTAAAGAAGTGGTGTAAAAAACGCGCCAAAATGTTCCATGTATGGGGAGTTGCACATATTTGTTATGTTTAAACTAATTTGCGGATCTATACTTCATAGTCCAGTACAACTAGTGTTTCAACAAGAACAAATTAACATAAAGCTGAGATAACCGGCAGAATATACTATTATGGAAGCTTTTTAACATACTAAAAGTCCCCATTTACCAAAATGCCTCAAGATCAGCCCGGCATCTTGAAAATGGTTACATGCTTTAATTATGTCTCCGTAACTACGAAACTCTAAGAGATATGAAAAAAAAAATGAAAGAAGCAAAATTAAAGAGCATAAAAAGAACAACAAAATGAATGCTTGCTATTTTTTATCTGCAATGGTTTTCAACATGCATACAAAATAATATGAAACAACTACTGAAAATGCGACAGAAATATCAGAATATACGTAATGTCTATAGTGCCTAAAAATACTTGTGAACAACCTGGACACATTACGAAAAATTTAGTTTTTTTTTATGCAAAAAATATAATCACAGAAAAATTTACCCAATACGAATAAATAGAAGTATTGAAAGAAAATTAAACTTCTTCATCGTCATCTAGTTGAACACCAGAATTAGAACATGATATACCATTGCAGTTTGCACATAGACTTGCGTTTTTTTTTACATTTACACAGCCTATTACATTCTGCTTTGCATGAACAATAAATCATAATTAATATAAAATCAAGGGTTGTGATGTCCAAGAGGTCAACAATAAATTATTCTTTTTAGTCCAGCCTCATTCCAAGGGTGTATTTTTAATTCCCCGTCAATTCTTGGATTTGCAGGTACACACTAAAAGGATGGTATTTTAATGCTTCCGATGTAGGCGGTAAAGAGGCTAACACAAAATTTACGTTAACAGCTTGTCAGGTTATAATCGATTTATTTTAATAAAATCTATGTTCATTGAGATTTTTCACCAATGTGTGTTGCATATAAAGCCTTCAGGAATACGGATAAAAACTTTTGTACTTCTGCGTCTTTCTCCAAAAGTTTAAAATATTTTCCTTCTTAAGAAACAAGACGTAGTGTTACAGCCAGACATATAGAGTGAGCTAATAAAATATACTCTAAGTCTAAGTTCTTCTATATTTCTAAGGTATCTGTGAATTTATTTGGCTTGCCATATCTGCCTGGCCGTAACATAAATAGTTTTTCTCGATCGACTCTGTAAATTAAATTCACAGCAAGGTCCGTGTCATCGCCGACTAGAACCACGCACTAGTAAGCCAGAATTACGTAAATTAATTGTCGTCTCAGCTAACACAGTATCAGCATCTCCTTCGGCTTATAGTACTCGAATTCCTGCACCCTCATGCCTTTCTGTAAGTATTGTGATAAATAACATCTTGTCTTTCACGCTGTATAAAAAAGTTTCTTGACTTATTGTAGTTGCAGTAATTTCTGTAAATGTGAAGTCAATGCAAGAAAATTTCCGCATGCGGCGAATCTTGAGACTTTGTGGAGTTTTCATTATCATACCCATCAAATACTATTGTTGAGTTTGAACCATAATGATAAGTTACATCATTTACGTATTGGCTTCCAATTTCTTCATTTGTTACAGGGAATTGCCATACCACTTTATGAAGTAAATGCCTTCCATCTTTAACAAATATTGATTGTGGTGATGATACGTCTATAGCAGGACATTTTTTATCCAAATATGCTAAGAGCTGACTTATTGGATTTACGACGAATACCCTCATCCATTATTGAAGGAGGGAAAGGTGCGAGTTCAAACTCAAAACATTTCTTTAAAGTTTCTTCAGACTTGAATGTACAAAGAATTCGGTTGAAAAGCTGTAGTGCGTTTCCTGGTCATATACCTATAAAGTCCATCTTCGGATGTTTTAGACTTAAACATTCTTTAACATTTGGCTTTTTTTTCAATTTTTAAGGACATATTTGCAAGTCCCTTATAGTTTAGAAGTTATAAAACTTCTCCTTTTATATGTTTTTGTATGCTTTTTAATTTCGATCTCTTGATATTTCTTGGTAGTCGTTTTTAATTTATTTCGGAATTTATAAAAAAGTACCATTGGGGCACTTTCAGTATGTTAAAAAGAACGACTAGTATTACCTTTTTTCTGCGGTTGCAGCATTGTGTTACTTTGTTCTAGGTTGGCATATACCATAGCTCCGGAACATTCATAATAGACTAGAAGGTTCACTCTAAGCCCCGCCCCCAGCATTCCCCTCCTTACCATGTCTCGAAACCTCGTGAAACGCTGGTTAACCGCTCAGGCCTCGTGCCACGTGTCCCCCCGTTTCGTCTAAAGTCTGGCGTCTCGCCTTTGTAAGCGTTACATCAAAAGTGACGACTGAGGGTGGACCTTTTAGTCTCTTGTTAATGTTCGATGACCAAAGGCCTAGATATACTAACACTGGATGCACTACACCTTCAATAATGTTAGTTATTTTCCTAGGAAGTACGGGAAGTTACTATTCCCACATGAGAGCATCCTTTGCTGAACAACGCGAAGTGGTGTTCAGTAGCATGGGAACAGTTGAATGATAGTAAATAAGAGTTAAATAGAGAGTATAGAAACTGGACAATTGTTATGGGAACTACGATTTGTTGTTAATTTTGTGGCATGCCAACCGACTTCGACGGCTTAAATTGAAAGGCAGTCAAATTAATATTTCAAAAAGCTCTTTTAATGATAAAAGTATCAATCCTCAAAATACTAAAAATACTTATTAATGTATAAAATGATGAATGCGTGTAATGGCAGGTATGCAGACAATAATTAACTTTACTTGAAAAAGATATTAAAAATATTCTTAATTTCTAAGCCTACATATGAAAGCCATTTGCATAAAGAATCAAGTCATGTGAAATTTGTGGTATGTTAAATTGAAATCATATAGCATTTCTTGATGTTACTTTCATAATACATCATTGTCAAAAGTGAATATTTGTAGCACATTTTGTCGGCTGAAGCAACATTACATGTGGTTGTATTATACATTTGTTACACTGTTTTAAGGTAACGAATTTTGGGAATTTAGAATAAGGCGAAAATAGAAGATCACAACAAAGAATGAAAGAATTTCATTGATTTTTTTCCACTGTGTTTTAATTTATAAAAGAGTTCTACATAACATGTCTGCATAAAACCATCCTGTATGTTATCTTTTTTGATTGGGCAATATACATTTTTAAAGGAAAAAGGGTTCTTAAGTTTGCGACAATGGTAGTCACGATGCTTAAGGGAAAATGCTAATTTATACAAAATTAAGCGGTAATTGGTTAATATTAATTTGAAACAGCGACGAAGATAAGATCACAATTTCGTGGGAGACAACGTTAATATCCTTTTAATCGGCTCGTAATAGGCCAAAATTACATAATTTTGAATAGCTTAATTTAGGAATATTTTTAAGGAAAATTAATTGCGCTTCCCAGTTAATTATAAAATCTAGAAATCGTATTTGGTGCTTGACTAATAATCGAATAAAATAATAAAAAAAAATAGCAACCATTTTATTTAATAACAAGTTATTGGATACTATTCAAATTATTAGCTCAAAAAGTTCCTAATAATAATACATACATACATAAATATTCGAAAATGAAATAGAGTTTTCAGTACAAATTTAGTAAAACACGTATGGCCAACTTATTCAATGGGGATAATAAGGTAATAGGTATTTAGCTCCGGATAAATTGAGGTTAGAAAATTATTTTTACAGTTAAATTTCGTTTGAGGGATTTTAAGATTAGAATGGTTATTTACGAAAAATAATTATAAAAATAACCTTTCTGGCCTACATTGAGGACGCCTTCCTATTTTCTATTTACATGTTTATCGAATTTTGGAACACGGTTAATGTATGTACATAGATAAGCTCTGTAATCGACTTGAAAACTTAGAGAGAGCAGCAGGTATCAATTCCACAGATTCAAAAAAAATATTTTTATATAATAATGTATAATGAAAAACAATTTTGTGGTAACTTACATTCAAAACTAATTCAATTTAGTTTTGTGATTTAAACATTTTATAACATTTTAATTTTTACATTTTATCTGAACATACATACATTACTTGCCACATATCAAAATTCAATGAAAATAAAGTTCTTCACGAAGAAAAAATAAATAAATAAAAAGTTATTTTTAGAAATGGTTGAAATCAATAGAACAAATTCTATGAATAAGAGGAATGAAATTGATGATTTAAGCTCTATTTATTCTTATAAATTATCACTTAAATCAGCAAAAATTATATACGAATACATCTTACTAATATTATTAAATTAACAACATCAAATATCAAGTATTCTTTTAACATCTCGTAAATTATTTATTTTGAAACAAAGTAGATTGATATTTTTATATAGATCTATAAAATATTATTTTTTCTAATTTTTAATATGATATAAATCTCAAAATTAAATCTAACTAACTAGTTTTGATTGTAAGTTAGTACAAAGTTATTTTATATTATACATTATTATATAAAAATAATTTTTAGCCCTGACGACGATCACGATACTGACCGAAAGCTTGGATACAAAACAAATTATCTTTTAATAAATCCGTTTGGCTGAATACCCGTTATTGATTTCTACATTTACAACATAAAGCCGTGATGCTATGAAGAAATTATATAATAAGCTTAGTTCTAAAATTCTGTGAGTATTTGTAGTCTTTTACAAGATGGTGACAACAATTAGGTGTATTGAACAAAACCTACAATTTTATTTTGTTATTTTTAAAATTTATTTATTCATGTATTCCCCAGACGTTGTCATTTTGTATTTCTTTTTATATATTTTACCGTAGACTCTAATCTGAATCTGTGTAAAAAGTTAATAATGGTGATTGGTGTAAATAAAGTAACACCAATGAGTATTGCTTATATAGACCTCGTTAAATGAGCGGTTCTTAATGAGAGCAACAATTTTCTACTGTAGTGGGTTTTTAACTACTTCTGAAGTTTTTCAAGACGATAGTTTCCAGGACGATTATTTTTGTATAATTGTTTCCTTCACAACTATCTCCTTGACAAGCTAGGGTTATGTTACTTAGATTCTGCCAAGAAAATAATTTCCGTGAAAACCATTATGTCGATTTCAGTAGTAAGGCCCCCCTATATTAATGTATTTATAATTTTATTTAGAAGATAGATATTTTAGCCCTTATGCCGATATTATCCATCTCCTGATAAAGTTACTAAGAAGATAGTTACCACGGACAACTTTGTTGGAATAATTGTTTTAACGATAGATAACTTCTCAGTAAAGCTACCAATAGATGCACAATATCCGCACCTAAGGTCGGTATTATCCATAATAATATTGATAACTTTACCAGGAACATAATTACTAAGGTTAGTGACCATAGTTAGAGTAACTGTTTATATCTATCTCCTTAGTAAAGTTACCAAGAGATGGATAATATCGACCTTAAGGAGTAATAGCAAATTATCTTCCAGGCAAATCTAACAAGCAGGCAAATTACATAAATGACTTGTAAAGTATCCGTGAAGCATTTCAAAAATACCGCTTTTATACAGGATGGCCCAAAGTTTTGAATTTGGCCAATTTTGTAAAAAATTTAAAAAGAAAGAAAATTGGTCATATTATGAATGGTAAATGCCCACAATCTAAAATAATTTCAGTTATTCAGGGTAATCCACAAAATCTGGGTGCACCAAAGTTACAATGTTGTAAATAGAGCACGCTGTATATTCTATGTTTTCTTGAATTCTGCTTAAAATTCTCTACTTACATACGCGTACATTTTTCGAGATAACGACATCCGAAAAATAGCAATTAATGGAACTCCTAACACAAACGGCTCGACTTAGATTCCAATATTCTATCGTCTGGTAATAACTCCTGGTGTAACCGGAAGTAGGTAAAAGCCGGAAATTAAAAGTTTTTCATTTCGGAATAAAAGCGGGATTGGTACCAGACTTTAGATAATTAAATCTAAGATCGGATGGTGCAATATGTTTTGTACTAAGTTGAGCTGTTTAGATTCTAGGGGTATGCAAATGACTTTTTCACATTTTAATGTCTGGAGAATAACTTAATTAAAAATTAAAACTAAAGTATGTTACATCAAATATGTATGGAATTCAAAGTTTGTAGAATATACGAGGTGTTTTGTTTAAAAAAAATTTAATGTGCCCCGATTTTACGCAGCGCCCTGTATAAATCAAACTAATTTTGGATTGTCGGCATTAACCCTGGCAATCATACGCATATAATAAATTTCCTTTTACCACTAACCAAAGTCAGAACTTTGGACCGAACGCCCGTCTGTATTCTGATTGGCTCACATGAATATGTTTTACTACCGCCACACAATAATTTATGACGGGGTCGAACATCACATCGTTTGACAAATTGATAATAAAATCCTAGTTACCTAATTAACAATCAACCATATAGTAAGTTTCAAAGCAGCATTTTTAGGGCTACCCAAGACTGTTAAAAATTGCAAATTTAACACATTTGTAGAAAAAGTTTTTATGAAACTGGTGTTCTGAGTGAAGCTCCTCGTTTATGAATGTGCCCGTCATTGTCTTGACACATTGTTGTGGTATATATTTTGTTTGCCAATTAAACTACTTTAACAACCATATCACACTAAAATATTGTTACTTTACGAACTGCCTCTGGACTTATATGTAAACCTTCTACTGCTTTCTTCATTATCTAAATACATCTCATTAATAATATTATGTATTTTCATTAAAATATGTGGCAACTATAGTAAAAGATAAATATATTAACTCACTTCAAATACCATCTCTCTCATGGCCAAAATTAGCCAAAGCAATCCAAACAACATGAAATTTAAGCACAATTACCTTAGTTGCGCATAAAGCCAGGCATTGTGACTATACATACTGTATTTACATTCAGCTCCAAAATAACTTGGTGAATAGCTGAAAAGGCTTGACAGTTGACATTATGTCGAGGCAAAGTTTGCCGTCGCCGTGCTCCTAATATTGTGGGATTCCACAATGGGTTTTGTTTATTTCAGAAGTTGGTGGATGCTATGTACAATGCCGGGTAATAATTATTTACGCACGTGTTTATGATAATAAATCTTGAAGACTCTCAAGGGCACATAATTAATAAAAATGGCGACTATATACTATAGCCCTAAAAAATTCAATATAAAGTGTCCATATTTGATGAGAATTTAAAAGTATAAAGTAGCTTAGAGCGGACAAATCATATAGTAAGTAAAATTGCACGCAGTGATTGTGAGCCATTAGAATTTAAATTATAGAGATCATTTAAGTTGGTACTTTCTAGCAAACTAGTCATTTTTGGAAGCTTCCTGAAGCTATTTTTCAATGCTTATTTTGACCATATTCACTTAAATTTAATTAGTGACATTTTTAATTTCATCATTTGTTACAAACAAGTAGAAAATATTGGACACGTGAGTTAAGTCACTTAATAAAAGTTACGTCTTTCGAGCTTGCCTGTGTTAGATTATGTAGCACAAAACACTAATTTAATAAATAAGAATGAACTTGTATGTATATATGTAACAAGCTGCACTCACTTATTTTTAGATCAGTTGGCGTTGGCGCGCACTGATCTTTAGGTAAGATTCTAGCTCAATTGGTGACATTTTTCAAGTACGAAGTTCGTTCTAGCATTTTTCCTGATTTCAGAGGATTTGACGTTTGTCGATTTGCATATTGGTGTCAAAATACCAGTTTCCGTTTTTATTGACCGTTTTCTGTACTTCTTTGGTTTTATGGATTAGTTCAAGAGACTCTCAGAATATTCCCAAAGTTCTAATTTGAGTGCTTCAACCTTCCTTCGCGTTCCTTAATGAGATACGTAGAACTGGAATCAACTAATTCTAAGTTATATCTGCAGCAAACTGCAGATAACACCTCACGTAAGTTGTTAGTAATGTGCGTCGTGATTTTTCAATATGCCAACACAATTTTGCATTCGGAAAGTGCCTCAAGTATCTGATTCCCTACCTGTTAATTCTTCCTTGCTGCAACTGTGTGTACTATTTTGTTGATTAGGATTTCGAGTCCCGTTTCTCCGTACCACTAGTGCGACGTCATCTGCATATCTAAAATTGAATCCTTCTCCATTGAATTAGTGTTAGTGAACACCTCTACTCTCTTACGAATGATAATTCTTTCTGAGACTTAACGTACGCTGTTTTTATAATTCGTATATTCTCTCTACTGTCGGCAGATACTTTATTGCAATTAATAAACGATTACTTACTTTATCTAATACCGATCTCGAAATCTAGAAGGCAGGAATAACATATGGCATACACCCATCATATAACTATATCACAACAATATACATAGTGATTTATTGTCTTGCTTCTAAACCCAAATTGTGATTGGCGCATTGTGTTGTTAAGTGAGGTGCCGTAAAACTGTATCCCAAGCCAACAACTTAAAAAATATATAGTTTCTCTACATATTATTTACTATTTGAATTATGCTTTTATCTTGCTGAAAAAGGATCATAAAAGAGATCAACCTGAAAACTACTTTAGAACCCCCATAAAATCTTTTTAAAATAAAAATAAAACCCAATGTCTTAAACAGAAGTTAAATATATCTTAGGACGACCATGAATATAGGGAGAATTTGGTTGTTTGAAGTTTTGCAGCATTAGTCTTCCAGTTACTTCCACCCCATTTGCCTTGAAAGATGTCTGTGTGAAGCCCTTTGTACGAAAGTATGTTTTGAACTCATAAGGAATATAGAAAGATAATCTAAGGAAAAAATGAGACGGAAGGGAAATTCGATTTGTCAATAATTTTGTATCGAAAGAGGTTATCCTATGCTCATATGAAATACGAATCAGTTTTTCTTTTCATCTTTTATTTGAGATAATGCCAGTTTTTATAAAAATAGAATAAAAATTACATTTGATGCTGCTTTAATATCTATAAAATATAATAGTACTGGACAAAATTTTAGAGATCCAAAGTTTTAGAATAACTTTGCAATGATTAAAACGTCGTTCTCTATGAGGAAGCAGCTACATTTGAGTAGCATTAAAATGCAAAGTTGATAAGAGTGACACTACTACTACCTACCACTTTTGCGTATCAGTATTATTGTCTATAACAATTACTATTAAGTACTACAGTTGAATTAGTGGGTTACTTTTATGGGATGTTATCTTATTTTCTCAGCCATTTTATTAGTTAATTAATTAGTATCAGAAACTCTTACACATGTTATTATAAAATGCATGCCATAAGGTATTTCTGGTCGCTAACTATTACGTGGCGATTAATACCAATGCGAAAAAAATCGTTGTAAAGTATTTCATGATACAGAATAACATAATTAATATGAAATATGTAACGATTAGTTAGGAGTATAGCGGTAAAACCGGGCGCTCCTTCAATGCTAACCAGAAAGCCAAGGTTCCACAAAGCGAAACGACGGTTTCTGCTTGTTTATAAGCATTTTAGAAGTAGTAGTCTACATTAAGAACAAAACATTGCTGTTCACGGCAATTATAAATCTTCAGAAGAGATGCGTTATTATTGTAATAAATCGAAGGACATTATTTTCAAAAGGTAATCATGAAAAATTCACTTGCCTATAAATTGCATTTTCTAAGTATCAAAAGGAGCCATGGTGGATGAAATTTTGTTTTCGTATGATGAGATAATTATAGATAAATCTGTGTTGTAGTGCATTTTTCCAAACTCCACCTTAGTATAAGAAAAATATTTCTGAAGCTACACTTTAAGGTAAAATATTAATGGACATGATTAACAGATCCTATAAGTTCACTGGAAGGTATTCACACAGTTAGTATTAACAAGTATTGAACACAAAACCAAAAACCAAACACATTCGTGTTGCAAAAGAGAATTCAAAACAATATAATACATCTGAGAGCAAACATAGAAAAGTTAACGCAATATACAAATGGAAACAAATGATAAAAAATATTAAAATACATTGAGAATAAAACAAAAGATAGATAAAAAAAAACATTTACCACACTCAAGCAAAAATTAATATTATTTTAAGCAAATTTATTTATTTTCGATAACCTTAAAAGAACAACATAACTGAAAATATATGAAGGAAAGATGAAAGAACCACGTCGTCAGTCAGAGTGTGATTGATAAAATTATTATACTGTCCAAAACTGCATTCAATTAGTGGTATTCCTATAATTTCTAAAAATTTTTAAAAATTAATGATTATTAGCATTACAATGCAATGAAACACGTCACATTATATTGCTGGACCCTATATTAGTCGCTTCTGAAGTTTTTTTTATGATTTTTTTGTAAAATACATGATTTGAGCTTGTAAGACTTGTAAATGTTACTTTTTATATGTTATTTTATATTTTATCTGCTATAAACAGAAGCAAAATAAAATGTGAATGCAATATTACTACATAAGTAAGCTCTCCAAAAAGCTTTCTGTGTATGCTTGCTACCGAACGTATAATTAGTTCACCTCCCCCTGAAAGATATTCGATGAAAATACAAATTTATATTTGAGATAAAGGCATTACCTATGGAAATTGCTTTTCAAAAAGCTGTGCCACTTGAGGGTTTTCATTCTTTTGTAGTATCTCCTTCTGATATTTCAAATTGTTAGAAAATATACTGATTATAATATTTCGTTGCCCATTTACAAGAAACATAATTAGCCTTATCTAATTCGTACACTTAGTCGCAACTACACGAGCTGTATGGTGATAAATAATTTGCTAAGCGAATTTTTATTTTAATACTCTTCCCCAATTTAATTGCAATGAAGCGTAATATCTAATCTAAATCATTGCGACAGAAGTAAAAATACTTAAACTTTTCGATTCTTGTTCTTAGGTAGTTTTAAAATGCATTCCACTACATAGATTTTTCATATTTGAATTGTTTATCAATTTTAAACCTCCCGCTAATATTTAGTTTTTACAGCAAAGATTTTATATACAGCTGTACTTTGTATCCAGAGTTCATTAAGCAATTTTCTCATCAAATGCACGGGCCACAATTCCTAATGGGCAAATTAACTTTTTACCGGTCTGATTCGAATTACTCATATATCTAAAAAATAAGCTCGTAAACTGTATAAACCGCGCGTTATTCCCCTGGTCTCCAACTTTTACATCCAGTCCAATTTAACTTCTCCAAAACCTGAATCCCCCAGGATTTCGCTGTTGATACCCTATGACCGAAATTCAATAACCCCTGATCGGTAAAAAGTTACCATTTTTTTAAAAGCCCTGCCAGACATCAATTGCCATGTTGTTAGGGTTGGGTGTTTAAATAAGACTTATGCTTCTGCACACCAATTTTCACGTAGTTTATACTGCAGATTCATCGAAAAAAATAAAGAAAGATGGAAATGCAATGTACCGACACTAATTAATTCTACAACAAAAATGTGAAATAGGAAATCCAACAACTTTTAAATATAAATGCAAAATAAAATTATTTTAAAAAATAATAACCGTTTTAATAAGTAGATAAACTCGAAAACAGGCAATATCACTCGATAGAAGGCATAAATCGGCTATGAATAATACATGTTTCACTCTAGATATTACAAGGGATGTTAACATGGGGCCCGCGGGCATTCGATGGTAATCATCTCTGCCCGATTCGAATTATTTCGGGAAAAAGGGAGATTAAAAGGGAACGATCTCGGGAATAATCGCGAAATGAAGTTGAATATGTGAAACCATAGTGCACGGCTAATGGTCTGGATGGCCCATTTTTCTCTGGAACGATTATTAAAAACGAAGGCAATGTCTTTGTTATCATAGGAATTATTAAAATGGATATTGCACAGTTTCAATCAATGATTAAATTTGTTATGGCTGCCATGCATACCAATTCACACGAATTTGTAAATGTGATTTTTCGCTTCAAAATAAATTTCTTATTTAGTCCGTTCAGGGTTTGATACTGTGAACGTTACGAAGTCCTTACATATCCAGTTAATTGATTGAACCTCGGTAGCTATTTATTATGATATGTTATCGTCGTCGCCCTTGTATTCTATAATTACCAATACCAATTTTTCTATCAATCCTATCAATTTCTAAAAAATTAAAGGCGACGTACGAAGAGTCTTCAATATTTATGATGAAGAGACGTATGTCAAGTTGATAATTATTGACATTTTCACTATTTCCACGTCATTTACAGATCGAATAGCAAGATTTCTTGGGGTGCATCGGTCTCTATTTAATAGTCGTCTGTAGTGACTATCATTGAGAAGGCAGATGATATTTCGGGCACCTCTGTGACGCATCCGACCGCATCTCGAATTCAATACTGTTTGAAGAACTTATTTTCTTATAATCGAGATGTAGCGCATTATGGTAATTCATCATGTTTACTAAGGAGGAATAGAATAATTATTCTTGATATAACCCCGAAGGTGATGCAGAATTCGAGAAGAATGGTACAGGAGGAAAGTGTAAATATGGAATAAATCGAGGAACTGATATATGTAGAGTGGAGTGTTTAAGAATTATGGGGTTCGCAGAGGAGCTTATATGGAAAGAGGAAGTCAAAGAGGTATGAGAAAAATTGATGGATATGAATAAGGTTAACTGGGTATGAAAGGTAACAAGTATGGTAGAAATAAGTAATGAAAGTAGAGAAAAGGAGAGATGGTTTTATAGTTGGTAAAAAGGGATATATTAGATACTAAGTTTCGGGAAGATTTGATTACGGATTACGTGCATGTGGACGGAGAGAATCGATGCTTGGACGAGGGAGAAAGATGAAATAAAAAGTTTGGTGGATGCATACATTTAAGAAATTAGGGAAATTCAAGTCAAAAGCAAATGGACTAAGGTGAGTTGAGAGGCAAAATGAAAGTAGCAAGAGGTAAGTTGGATAAGTTTGCCTCCCCGAAGTTTTATTGACAGTTTAGGTTGAAGTTTTAAAATTGTATCTGTTTATTATTTATGTTTAACTTTTTAGTAAGTAGTAACTTTTGATTAGAATAAAGGAGAGACGAGATGAAATTAATATTGATAGATATATACCAAGATTACATACTTACAGGTTTCCTCAGCTTTTCCGTAGGAGAAGCGTCTGCTTCACGTTCAAAGGATGGGGACTGACCGAAATAGATAAATTCGATAAAATTGGACACCGAGCAATCATTTTGATGCAAGGGAGCACTCAATATGGAAGATATCATTTTAAAGTATATTCCTAACTGTTTAATATATATAATAATATATCGAAATGTTTCTTCAACGGATGGCCATCTGCTTGATAGGCGCCGTTTTTTCTTTTAGAAGACATCGGTACCAAGGAATTTATAGGTGTTGTTTTTATAGTGGAGAATAATAAAATATATAGATTATAGTTGACTCTCCAGTAAACGGCTTAACAATGAACATAATAAATCGTTATATATATAAAAAAATAGGAATTGTTTTGTCGTAATAAAACAATCAAACCATTCGGAAATACTAAAGCGCACAAGTTGAACGTCCTCGAACATCCCTCTTTCACAAATAATCCTGTTTGGTATTTAAAATCCGACTTCAAATACGAGATAATGCCGACGTAATCTGCTTTGCTGTTCGTGCATGTTAAAGTTGATTCACGGCGGTTGTCGAAAAAACTCGCTGACTGGGGTGCTTAGAAAACCAATTTCGCGACAACTTGAGACATTCATCAGTATTCGGCGAAGAGTTGCTAACAATTACCAATTTTTCCAACCGAGGAACGTGGACCGAATGAAAATCGCCATGTCTGACAGATTACATGAAGAAATTAACGGTTCGCAGTCGGAATGACAAGTAATTACATTTTTATGTAAACTAGCGACCGCGACGGCTAAAAATGCTCTTTATTCATCAATTAAGTTTGTCTAGTATAGGCGGAACCAATGGCATTTCTCCTTTTCTTGGATACTTTTACGATATTTTTGTAGGGTCAGGTGATATATTATATATTCGATTACTCTTGAAAAGATTCCGTGTAATTGTTTTCACATCAAGCTTGTGTCCTAGGTTTTTCTAGTTTTAATATAGCAGAAACTGATATGGTTTTCAGTACCATATTTGTGAAGATTAAAATACGCTATGATATTTATATTTAAGAGTAACTTTATACATACATACAAATCGGCATACAATCGGGTATATCAATGAGAGTTGTCTACATGCAGCAATAAATATTTATTACGCAATTTGTATTTACAGCGTAACAATGCCACCAGCATAATAACAGACCATCTGAATTCATTGATAAAACATCACGTCTCGTCTACCTTTACACAGAAGCAACGTACACCTTTAGAATTAATTTCTGTGCCGGACCTGCATATTGAGTGGTTCCCCATGACCGGACTTGGCCCCTAGTGAATTAAAATGCATATGGGAAACGCTTGATTAAATAACTGGTTAATTAAGTTGCATCTGTAATTACATTAGTTGATTCAATATTTACTTTCCTTGATATGTTATTATTAAAGACCTCCCAGTGCCATGAGAGCTAAGTATTTAACATTATATTTTATTGGAGCAATCATTGAAGATGGGCCCAACTATTAACGCTAGTCAGACAAACACAAATCTTGCACGTAACTATTCAATCTTTGGCCTGATTTGGGCTCTTGTCGCTTCAGATCTTTTTCTGATCTCATCAGTACGACAAAGAAGTCCTATAGCGACTTGCTAGTGAAAGACTCAAAGTAAGTTGAGTCGTTTTTCTTCTAAATATCTACGAAGAGTATAGGCGTAACACACGTAGAGTGCAATCGTTTTGGGACCTGCTCGCCTAGACAAACTCGATCCAACACAGACAGACAATCTTGTTGATTTTCCACAACTGTAAAGACAAGCCGATATGACACTATTCATGTCATATTGATAAAGCCCCAAAATTTGACCTAGTGCACGAGCTTTTTACTGTTTTAATTCTATTTACTAAATATTCTCGTACAACGGGGGTAGATTTGTTCCTCGAAATTTCAAGTTTTTTCCACTTCTTCAGGGTCAGTACATCAGCACTTATGCAATTTACACACTAGTGCCAGAGCCGAAGCGGCCTTATTTAAAAAATTAGCAACTGAGGTGGAGAAGTAGTCAGAAATTTGTTTGACAAACATGAATCCACCATAAAAATATAGAACATATAAACTACTTTTTGAATTGTAGCTATTATGTTGTATATTGTTTTGGCGGATTTATTTTCTGGCGACTATAAACGCGAAAAATGTCATGAAATTTTGGTATTAATAATTAAATATGACCCGACTATACTGTGAAGAGGATCTAACGAATTTGGGAAATAGGCCCTGAATATATAAAAAAGTTATGAAAATCAATAAGAATATGGTTATTTTCGACCCTACAGATACCCGAATCACCGTGATAAAGGTTAATTAAGCACTTTAATAAAGGTCAAATTGTTCCCTATTTAGATCTGTTTAATTATTACTAAAGAGCTGAAACTTTTAGAAGCCATATCGTAGTCATACAGACAAAAATACTCCCGAAATAATTCTTTCTTATAAAATTTTAATAAGTTGGCCTATAGTAATTAAACCGGTTAAACATTTAAATGTCGTGAATACACTGAGGGTAATTATACGACAAAACTTTGTATCCGTTATAATATTTTGCCGTAATTTTTTTCTATCTGTTTGAAGTAACCTAAATTAACCAATTCAGAGTTTTCTACTAGTTTTCTAAATACATATAAAGAGCTGTTTTCAATGTTAGCGGTGCCTTTTTAAAAATGCTTACCACCAAGGTCACCAAAATATTATTATAAATTCTAAGACATGAATAACAAAATAAACTCTGCTCGCCTCTGTGTTGCAGAGTTCGGAATAGTGACAGGGATAAACACTCTTTATGCTATCGAGAATATAACTCATTTAACGCTGTCGCATTCTATTCTGCTTTACCAACACAATTCTTCTATGAAGCAATAATTAAGAACTAAAAATAATAAGCCAGTTATGGTTATATTCGGATTTTTTTCCAGTAGCCGAGCAAAAAGCAGAACATAACCATAGCTGGATTATTGTTTTTAATTTTCATTTGTTGTCTTCATAGAGGAATTGGAATTGACATTATTCTTTGTAACAACGAAAATAAAAAAAAATAAAAATATTTCTTTACCTTAGTTATTGACATCTGACATCTGTGAAAATTTGACATCCCAATTCTTCTTTTGAATTCAGCAAATATTTGTGCTCATAAAATTATAGCTCTGGTCTCCTAAAAAAAAGCTAAATAACACATAAAATTAGTCGAGGCTACGGGTTGTATTAAAACAAATATTATATAGTGGAACAAAAATTAGCATATTTTTTGCTTTGCTTATAATTTTAAAATTTTGTCTTCCAAGGAATTGTATTTGGTATTATTTTTTGTAATATAACGAAAATAAAAGAACAAAATATTTTTTAACTTAGTTGTTAATAACTGGTGTCTGTAGAGACGTGACATTCCAATAAATTTTTTAAATCCCCCCAATAGATGTTCCCATAAAATTATAACTTCGGTCTACTAAAAAAAACATCTAAATAAGTCACATAATAATTGAGGCTGTGGTTTTACTTAATTTACCAAGTATGTTTCATTCTGGTCATTTTGAAACGTACGGAACTCTTCTAAATGAATCTAAAGTACTTTTATCTTGCAAATTATATGCTTAATCACAACAGAGTTTAGCGTTTTTGTCAGGAAATTTAGAATAGTAATTCTCTTTGGACTAAAATTATAATGTTTTCTTTGTATAAGTATATTAATTGCTTTTTGATGGATTTCCCTATTAAAATATTTATCCTAGCTTAATATTCATGGCGATAATTTACTATATATGTTTTCTTTATTTCTAGAGCAATATTTAATGCCGAATTAATCTTAGTTTGTAATTGGTAGAGGCGCTTAAAATGTGATAATACGTATTTGCAATTTTTCACAAAATGAAATATTCTGCTAGTATTAAATAAACGTTATCTTTATTTTTCGTAACAAGGCAAATCTGTCTTTTAGATATTAGTAGTGACATCTACGATAAAGTCTCGAAATATTTTGAATAATTGAATCGGTTTTTATTTGTAACATTGTGTCGATAAAGGTAAATACAAAATCTGAACTTACTTAGAAATAAGAAGTAAGTACTTAGTTCCAAAATACGTGTTCAAGATTTTGAAAAGATGTTACCGAAATGTTCTATTTTGAAATGTTTGATTTGCGGAGTAAATAAAATAATAAAAACCAAGATTCAAAGCAATAAAAAAGATAGGTATCACTGCAACAATATAGTAAATTTTGTTTACATGTTGAACTAAAAGTCATTCAGAAACTTTTTATTTTAATTTTTTAGGAAGATAATTTTTCAGAGCAATGTTTTCCCCTCCATAGGCCATCAAATAGGCAACATGGAAAAAATTACGAAACCATGAGTAGTCATGAAAAAAACAACAATGCTGAAAACGAAAGCCTAACAGCAATAGCATTTTAGCATTTTGAATGATGCCAATGAAGATGACTTCGCAAGATTATGTTTAGAAAAAGCAGTTGCAGAGTCATAGTTAGTTTTACTGGATGACTCTGAAAAGAAACTACCATAGAAACACTTTCAATTAACGTGGTAAATACCACTAGCAGGTTTCAAAATGAATCTAATTTTGTAGAAACAAATAATGGGTAAATGGAAGTTGAAGATGTCAACACTTTGACAGCATGTCCTAATAACAATAAGTCAATTATTAATTTCTTCAAGCAAACTGTTTTAGAAGATATACAGATAGAGGAATCAAGCAACATCCTAAAACCAAACGACAAAAATAGAAGAGTTAAGATCAAGCTCATCATCTTTGTTTCATCAAGGGGATAAAACTTGGTCTTAAAGATGCAAAAATGATCAAGATGATTCATGTAGTTCGGTAGAACGTGAGATGAAGAAGGTGAACAATAAGAATGAGAAATATCGATTGCCGAGAATATTGGAAGGAGAAAATCTCGAAACCGAATAAAAGACTTGAATGAATGGCATGATATTTAAAACAAAAGATTAGGAAAACAGGGAAAAAATACATTGGATGGAAATATAACGAAAAGCGAAACAGCTTGAGATGAAAGACTAATGGTAGCACCCTGTTTATCCAATGTATGTAGAAAATTTAAGGAAAGACAGTGTCAGAAGTTAAACAAAGAAAACCGAAAAGAACTTTTCAAATATTTTTAGAATAATCTGACTACGGACCAAAGAAAAACTATATGGCCTCTCTGGTTAATAAAAAAATTAGAAACACAAAAAGGCATTGAAGAATCCAGTAGGTCAAGTATTTTAACCTACGCTCATAAAAAATCAGACGGGAAGATACTAACTGCCTGTAAAAAGTTATTTGCTCGCAAAGGCATTTTCTATTCAAATGTTTGAAATCTTATACAAAGTATTAGTATTATTACAGATAACGAGAGTAGAGATAAAAGAAAAAATACAGAAATGCAAAAAAAAATTGAAAACTACATTTCCAGTAACACCACCAGAAACGCATTGCGTACCTAATTGTTTAGATTTTCTGCCGAAACTCCTGTCGTAAGTCTACAAGTAAATTATATATTCAGCTTTTTTTGTAGACAATATGAGCTAAGTGTATCAGAAATATTCCAGGGTGTGTCAAGAAGAAAAAAAATATTTAATATTAGTTTGGGTTAGTTTGGTAGTTTCGATTTGATGACGGCGGAAAAAATATTTCGTTTCACATACCGAAAAAAAAGATGGTTGTGACACTTCCTATAATTATGAAACTAATAACCTACATGAGAACGTATTACAATACGTAACATATTTAACATATTTATTAGCAGAAAATGCAAGGTAAGAAACGATAACGACAAGGTAAGAAAGGATAGAAAGGTAAGAAAGGATAACGACACATAATTAGGGCAGGGAAATCAATGTATTGTCCTGACCCAAGATCTTCAGGCAAAAAAAATGCCCCATGTCTCGGCCTTCTGTAACAAAACCAAACTTTGCTGTCATATTTTCACTATTTTTGATGTTAATACCTATCATGTAAGATACTACTGGTTTATAAAAATAGAAGGGGATCTGTCGGCCAATACGTTTGCAACTTGCATTACAGTTTACCTTTCAGAAATTTGTCTTCAGAATATATCTGGAGCAATGCTTGACCTATCAAAATACAAATGCTACATTGTCAAAGGTGCTTTTATCATTTAGTATTAAAAATAACGTTTTCGTCTATCAGAACTACCCTGAGCATGGTCACACATAAATGGAGGCCGAATCCGTCCACTCCCAAATAGAAGAAGCAATAAAATACAAGGCTATTATTTACCTTCCTAGTAAGGCTCATGAAAAAATCATAGAAAAAGAAGTCATATGAAGTGAAGGAGGTCTCAGTAAAGTCATTAAGTACACTGATGTGATCAGTAAAGCTAAATTATTTTTTCATGGAGACTATAGACTTGCCTACAAGAAAAACTAGAAGGGTCATGGTTTTTATGACGGCCTTCCTATCAAAGTGTCTAAAAATGCAGATTTTTTACTACTTTAAATGTTTATGTATTAGTATCTTTTGTATTCGTGTAAAAAAGTTTATTGTGAAATCAATAATTTATTTTAGTACACTCAAATTATTAGATTTTCTTGCCGTTGATTTCATCTGAACTAACTACAATATGCCAGTGATTACAAGCATCTTCCTTGAATATGTCTTAAAATAATTAAAATTTAAAAAATGTAATTAATTATTTAAATCTTAATAGCAGAAGCTTTTTTGTTTGTCCTATAATAACTTGTTTTTGCAGTACAGTTTTGTGTTATTTTTCCTATCTGGGGCAACAAGCAAATACATTAGGTACATTTTTTTCTGGGGTAAAATTGATCTTCATATAAATTTTTTTAACGCTTCATAATAGCTATGTCATTAGTGCCTAATCATGCATATGTAAGGTTTCTGCATTCCAAATTATTTTTCTCTAAATTTCTGCCTGCTTTCCGACATAAATGAATATTATGTTTTTTCCTTGGTATGATTATGTGACTTAATATCACAAATTGAGTACCGGAATGATGGTTTCTTCACTATGTAACTATGAAATATGTGACTGCTTAATCCATATGCTTCAGTTTTGAACATAAGTTCAGCCGACTCCATTAATCATTTTTGTTTTGATCCGTTTACGATTAACAAGCAACAATTTTACCTATTTGAAGTTCTCTCTCATATTACTGAAGTTAAAGGATTGAAATTGATATTTTTTTAATGCAGGCAAATCAAATCTACGAATTATCGCTTATCTACGTTAGCTTTTAACGTCGCCATTGCCCAATCAGGCAAATTAGTCTCTTGTCCTGCTAAAACTGGATGGAATAAATAAGAATCGTAAGTGGCCAATTATTATATAAATATGTCTTGTGATGTTTGAGTTTTTTATGGCAGTGGCACACACACTAAAGAGAGATGCTATGGCGCTCGACGAGAGGTGTGTGTGCGAAAATGTTGATTGACAGTGACACGGTTCTTCAACAGATGTAGGTTGTAAATAGGGGGACACAGATGTTCTGGGAGCGAGTTCTACAGTGATGCAGTGCGCCAGGCAAAGGAGTTCTTGTAAAGCAATGTTCTAGGTGTTTTCAGTTGTACGACCGACTGGTGTGCTCTTGCCGTCTGTCGTGACTGTCTGACAAGCGTTGCTAGGGGCGGGATGAGGCGGGCCAAATCCTGAGAGGATTTGCCGTGAAAGTATATGTAAAACAGGGACATTTCGGCGGTGTTCTAGACTATTCAGATTCAACTGCGGGTCGCCGACGAGACGCACAGCTCTCTTCTGAATTGAATCCAGCAGCTTTAGGGTGTACTTTGATGCGGCACCCTAGATATGTGAGTATTATTCTAAGCACGATCTTATTTGCGCTTTGTAGAGCAAGAGGAACTGCTGCGGTGTCTACAGTTTTTTGTTGCGAAATTGCCCTACTCCATATATGAGAGACATAGGCCAATAGATCTCCTGTCGATCTTTCTTGGCGAAAGCCGTATTGATTATCATTGTTTGTTCTGTTGTTCTCGAGGTACTTGAGTAGTTGCTGGTTGACTATACACGTTCCATGACCATTGACTTTGGAGATTATTGGAATCAAGGCAATTGGGCGATAGTTTGAAGGCGAGGTTTTCTTTTCTTGGAACAGGTTGCACTCGAGCGACTTTCCAAGAAGATGGGTAAATCCGTTTTCGGTAAGACAGAGAAAAAAATCTGCAAAAAACGGCTGTTAGTTCGTTGGCGTAGTTCTTTAATATGATGGCATGTATTCCGCCCGGTTCTGATGCCTTTTGCATATCTAGTTCTTTAAGGATTTTGCGGAATATATTAATTTGTAATGTTTGTATAAAGTGTAAGTTACAAATTTTAACAGAACCTAAAGTCGAACCGACTTATCTTATCAGAGGTATGGTACGTACTGACAGAAAGTTGCTCCATACTGTATCATGTTTAAATGACGGTTTAGAATTTTAAATATGAATACGTTTTTCCTTAAAATTAATCTTTATTCGGGTAACGTTATATGTAAATGACAAACAGCCTTATACAAAGCTAGAAATAAATTTATTTTGGTTTCAAGAATAGTTAGTTATAAGGTAATATAAGGCTCCCAAACTCGGATTACGACGCTATTTACGAGGAAAAAGCAACAGAATTAAGGCCAGAAAAACATGAGAAAAATATTTGTGGCAGATCGAAAGGAATCGGATCGGCTATTCGCTGTGAGGGATATATTAAATGACTGAGACCTATATGGATGTGTTGCCGTCAAAATATTTTCAAATACAGCAAAATGTGCGGTCTTTCTCAACTTAGTTCAGGTTATTTAGGGTGATCATTTGAAAAGGAGAATGCAGTTTTTTCAGCAATGAAAGTAATTTTCCAGTGGTTTGGTAGGAATTTTTAATTTTGATTAATTGATTATAGTTCTTTCTATCTATATTTAATAATATTTAAATTTAAATATAAAAATATTAGTCTTTCTTCAGAAATACGAAAAACATCATATCGTTGATCTAATGGGCCTATCTCTGATACTACCATAGTGTATCCTCTGTGTATCTTCAAAAATTAATACATTCCTATACGGTTGGCCTACACTGTATATAACTTATATTTTGTTAATTTATGATTCAGAAATAATAGTTTTTCAATATTTTCTTTGATGTCATATTGTCGTCCACGACAACTGCGGAATTTAGTTTTCGTTGAAACTTACTTTCACTAATTTAAAAGCCAATTTTTTTTATTACAGTCCTGCTAATAATTCTGCTTAAGATATACCTCAAAATGAATTATATTACTTCTAATTTTCTAAATTTATTGAAGTGCATCCGGTTCTAGATGTTCATTACACATTATACAATTCGTTCTGAATTAGGTAATATATACTAATGTTGTTAATTGATTTTTGTTAGAATGGTATATCTGGTGTTTTAGAGCCAAACCCATTTAATTTTTTATCGTAAAATTTAAATTATAAAGAGTGTTTACTTAAAAACTTAATCCGATCCTGAGTCATTTAATGGAGTTTTTTACGTCCCGTGGAAAAAAGTCCGGTAAATTCAAATAAATTTTCCCCAAGACAAACTGACAGCTGCAAGATTCCTTTTTCTCATTAATACAAAATCGGAACGTCCACTAATTAAAAGCGGGGAACACAAAGAAATGAAAAAGGTTCGACTACGGGTACGTTTTTCTGTCTCCAAACAACTGTCGGTTAAGGAGATTAATTTGATACTTATATGGTCAGGTATCATAGTTACAATAGACTTTTCCCTACAAGACATCAAGAGTAAGTTTAATACATATTAAAATTTTCCTGGAATATAAACAAATACGTTAGAAGTTAATTTAAATTAGATCGTGTTAGTTTGTTTATTTAAACTTAAAATTGATTATAACGTATCGGAATCGATTCAAATTACTAAAATAAATTGGAACTAAGTGAAACTAACCGAAAGTTTATTGAACGATTAACCAAAACTAACCGAAAGCACCAAAACGGGCTAAGACGTATCGAAATAGATTAAAAATATTGAAGTAAGTCAAAACTAACCCAAATTAACCTAATTTTGGCGACTAACCAAAACTACCCAAAAGCATTAAAATTGCTAATAACGTGCCGGACCGGTTCAAATGACTAAAATGTTTTAAAAGTAACTGAACTTTACCGAAAGTTCATTGAACGACTAACTAACCAAAAGTTACCAAAAGCACTAAAACGTATCGAAATAGATTAAAAATATTAAAGTAAGTTAAAACTGACAGAAATTAACCGAATTTTCGTGACTAACCAAAACTAACCAAAAACATTAAAATTGCTTATAACGTAACCGGAACCGGTTCAAATGACTAAAAAAAATTCAAACTAACTGAAATTAGCCGAAAGTTGAGTGAACGACTAACAAAACTAACCAAAAGTAACCAAATCACCAAAATGGGCCAAAACATATCGGAACAGATTAAAAATATTAAGGTAAGTTGAAACGAATTTAACGAATTTTGCCGACTAACCAAAATTAACCAAAAATATTAAAATTGGTTATAACGTATCGGAACCAGTTCAAATTACTAAAATAATTTAAAACTAACTAAAGCTAACCGAAAGCTGATTGAATAACTAACCAAAACTAATCACAACTAACCAAAAGCACCAAAACGGGCTAAAACATATCGGAATTGATTACAAAATTTAAAGTATGTTCAAACTAACCAAAACGAATCGAATTTTTGCGACTAACCAAAACTAACCAAAAAGATTAATTTTGATTATAACGGATCGGAGTCGATTCAAATGACTAAAATAAATTGGAATTAACTGAAACTAACGGAAAGTTGAATGAACGACTAACCAAAAGTAACCAAAAATAACCAAAAGCACCAAAACGGGCTAAGACCAATCAGAACAAGTAAAAAATATTACAGTAACGTTATGGCTAATTATACATTAATATATTTTTATATCTAAAAGTAAAGGGTAATTTTTTAGGTTTTCATATCTGTACCATTATTTTGTATTTTTGTTTTAATTATGATAATATTTAATATTATTGTTAAAAATGCATTTCTTTAATTATATATATTATAATCACTCGTGTTTATATTCATACTTTTTAAGCTCTGCTTTTAGAAACTATTTGAATTTCAACAAAAATTCAATTTTTGCGTTTTTATTGATCATATGTCCCCCCGGTTGCATCGTTGCAAAGGACTGTGATTTCTTAATTATTTTACAAGGAGTGATAAATTATCCTTAAAAATAATAGACATTCTCGGCCGGTGACTTTGACTTCTGTATTCTAAATAAACCCTGACTCCATTGGCTGTTACAAAAATTTTAATATTTTGCTCTAAAATTCAACCAACTTAATGGGTTAACGTTATGTAAAATTATATTATATCTGTACGTTTTTGGATGGTGGAAATAACAGAAGAAGAAAAGCCAAAATATGAGAATAAAAAAATGTTTTTTAGGCTGTGAAAGCAACAGACGCAATATCTTGAAAGAATGAAGAAAAAAAAGATCTTTAAGTCCTCGTCCGCTAAATAATGTAACCCCCGGTTATTTATATCGACCCATTTCTTAATAATAATATCATCCATGCATTTATCATACGACCAATTTTATTTAAAAGCTGAGAAATTTTAAAATCAGTAAATCATCGTGTGAGGACCTAGTTAATTTTACCAGGGATTAAAAACATTTCTTTAGTTAATCGGAATGTAGCAGCGCCCCTTTACATCAAGCATGAGTCCATTAAAGCTTCCTTGATTATTTTCGGGGACGATCCTAAGAAAGGTATGGTCAACTTCAGGAGGGTTTTTTTATTTGATTGTCGTACCTAAAGAATAATATTTTTACAGGTAGGAAGCTGTCTTGTCGTGTTTATATTGAAAGTAAGGAAACGAATATTGACTTTCAATTCCGTATTTTTATCCAAAAGTTTGTTTCCAATTTCTGTATAAAGTGACCGAGGAAATATGGAAATTTTAGTGGATATATTGAAGTTATTGCCACCGCATTATTGTCTCTAATTCTTATAAGGAATTTATAATGTATATTAATAAATTAAATTGGTTTCATAGACTTAAAAAAAGTGTAAAATAAATAAATATTTAAATATTGAACTTGAAGTTTGTCAAGGTTGAAATTAGGCTTGCAAAAATTATCCACATTCATATAAATTTATATTAAAGTATACTTCAACTTCATTTAAATTGCCTAGACATAAGTTATGCATACGCTAAAGCGTATTATAGAATTATTATAAAATATTTACGATGATATATAAGGTTTACTTATTATGAAAAAATTTAGTAAAGTAACCTTCATATGCATTATATCTATCTATAGTTTACTAATTATAATCCGAGTTATAATCATTAAACTATTTATTTGATATTCCTCTCCTATAACTATTTATCTCGATAATGACATGAGTTCTGCAGCTATTGTATACTTAAAACCCTAATGTGAGAATTCTCCATATGGATATTTCATGGAAGAGGTGACTTGAATGTCTTTAGAGGTTTCAATAATTCTAAGGGTTGTTTTGGGGGTGAATTGCAAGGGGAAGTTCGGTTCGTTACAAGAATTTTTCCCTGTTGTGCAGTTCATAAATTTGCGTGAGCATAAGCCTTCTTTCGTGCTGTAGGAGGGTGTTAAAGACTTAGAAAAGCATACATTGACAAATGGAACGTTATTAAATTTCAAAACTTTTAAATGGGATGACTGTAAAAAGGGACTGTCATACGATGAAATATCGATTCATATTGTTACGTTTTTCCCGTGGGTTCTTAACAGAATTACAACTTGGCTATTTTCAACTAATACTCTCTTTATTCACTACCACTGTAGACAATTTAACTCACTAAACTAGTCTTATAACTTTACCACTAATATCTATTCAACACTCAATGATTAACTGAACTAACTATCCGACTGACTGACTAACATTCGCCTTAGGTTTGCTTATATATAATCTCAAATCTATCACGAATATTCGGGAAGTCTTCCGAGGCCACTCTATATGATCTCGACGAGGCCATCGGGATAATTCCAGCTATCCCGAAACTTCGCGGCCAGCCGGGCGATGATTCATACAGACAGAGAAGCGAGGGGCACGGCGCGGCGGCTAGTTCTATAGGGTAGCACAAAAACGTTCGGATGGTTGTTAGGCTAGCCGTAACAATATGTTAAATTATTAAAAGCAGTTTACTGGATTTAGTTTTTACTATTAATGCATATTATTAAATCGACCAAAATATTCTTTACGGATCTATTTAATAAGCAGTTTATGCTAATTTTCAGGTTAATTTGATCTTTTACTTATCTGGTTTAAATATTCACATTTCAATTTCAGAATATATAGTAATATTGAGCTATAGTTTCTTTTGACAGTGTATACAAAAAAAAATGGTGAGAAATTCCATTAGAACACATCGAGAGGAACCACAGATAAATAATGTAATTTAATATACGACCAGTTACGATACTCCTATGTTAAAGTTCTCTTTTATGTCAATTTCCGCCCTTGCGATTTTCAATGGTCTATTTTAAAGACCTATTCAAATTTTACCTGTAGAATTTTTCACTTCAAGGAATTCTGCTAAAGAAGAAAGAAGGGTCCCGCATTTACTGACCATTTTCAATAATTTATCGATGCACATGGTGAATGGAGGGTTTGTTACCTGCCGAAAAAAATAGGTTGTATATACCTGAGAGGCATTTGATGTTATCGGTGGCAGGGGATTTTAAAAATGTGTTAAGTAACTAAAATATGTATGTATCTCTCTTTTTAGTATGGATTTTCATGGAATTGTTAGTGCTAATTAAAGAGTAATTATATAATGACAGATCTTTATCAATTTCGCGGGATGACGAACTTATTATTTACAATTTTACAGGAAAGCGTATTAAGGTTTTTTCAGATTTTCGATTCAGTTGTAAGAAAAATCAATTAAAATAAGCATTTTGCTTTTTTGACTTACTATCTTAATCGTACCCATTAATATGACTGACCATAACTTAACTCGAGTTACATCCATTCTTGAAATTGCGTGTTTTATAAAAATTATATATCTCCGTTGTTACTTTCTCTACAACTTGTAACTTTTAGGAGCTACGCTCTTTTGCGGTTTTGTAGAGCAGACCCTCTTTATTAAAATTGACTTATCTCAAGTTTAAAATTGTTAGAGTTACGTTACTACGTGATATGGTGCTACTTCATTTAATACTACGTATTCAGATTGAAGGCAGCCAGAACGTGTGAACCTAAACTTTGCTAACAATGGCTAGTTTCCATCTGTTTGGCATCAAAACGATGCAGGCGTATGGCAGAGATGGCGCAAAGTATAAAGTATATATGACACAGTGAAACGATATTAAACGCAATAGATTTTGTTCAGCTGTTCTCACATCTCGAAAATGTACCTTGAAAAATGCATGAAAAAGCATAGAAAAAGTGCATTTCTAAGGCAAGCAAGTTTAACACAGACAAGAGACTCGACAAAAAAGTTCGCGTTCGGTAAAAGCTCAGGCTTGAAAGCTTCACACTGGCCTGATAAGACCTAGACAAGTAGAAATTAGTCATTGATGTTTGTTGACCGTTGATAATATTTGTCTATTATGTTAGCTCATTGAGGCTGGGTAATTATTTTGGGCTAATTTTGCTCTCAACTCCGTAGAATATTTATAACTAATTATTATCTATTATTATTTTATGATGTTTCATAGTTATAATCCGATATTAATTTAAAAAAAAAGTCGCGTGTAGCATAGTACACGTGATACAAGTTAATACTTCTTTACCGATTCCATAAAAGAGAAAGAGAATGATAGAAAAAGAGAGAGAGAGAGAGAGAGACTTTATCTCTCTTGCGAAAGGAAAATTTCAAATCGTGTCGTGACGCGGCCTTGAAAAATCACTATCATGCAGCCAAAGAAATATTCATGTCAAACAGATTTCTCTAAAAATCAATACATAGTGTAAAAAATATTCCATGAATTCTCAGCGCGGAAACTACGCCCGCTAACCGGAGATATCATGATCATACAAGTAAAATAATTCCTAATCCAATTGCTCAGTATGGAAAACCGATACTCCAACTAAACTTACCTAGAATAAATAAGGACTACAATCTCGAGGGAAATTGTAATCCGATAGAAATGACAAATATCGTAAATACAAACATCGGTAATTTAGATCTGGACAAAAAATAGAAATGTATAAAGAAGTCATTCAATGTGAGTCTGCTGATCTTGATAAAATATTTTTCTTGCTGCACCTGATAGCACAGGAAAAACGTATTTACCGAGAATTATTTAGTGAAATTAGAAGACAAGGCAAAATCGCCCTAGCAGCCTCTTCTGGAATTGCTGCTACTTTGCTTTCTGGTGGCAAAGCATCTCACTAAATGCTTAAAATTCTCATAGATTCAGATAGCCAAGATAGAGCTGCTGTTTTCTAGATTGTTGTATAATTTTGTGGGATGAGTGTAATGACGAAAAAAAAAAGCTGTTGAAGCAGTCAATTGAACACTGCAAGATATAATATGTCAAAATGACAGATTATGGATGGCATAACTTTGCTTTTTTTGCGGCGATTTTCGACAAACATTACCTGCGATGGCACGGGCAACCAGAGCAGATAAAATAAATAGTTATTTAAATCGTTCTGTTCTTTGGTCAAATGTATAAAAATTATCTTTGACTACGAATATGAGAGCGCAACAGGAAGGAAATAGCAACACCCGAGAATTTTCAGAGGGTTTATTAAAAATTGGATATGGCCCTTAACCTGCTGTAAATAATACCATACAGCTAACTCACGCTCTGTTCTTCCCATATATTTTAAATATATGGTTCTTCCTATAGAGAACAGTTGGATGCGCAAGCAGCCGATATTCGCACCCACAAATGACCATGAGGCTGCAATTACTAACAACAATAAGTTGTCTCAAATTGGAGGAGCAGGTATATATCCGTAAATACGGTTATCGATCAAGAGGATTCCACTAACTACCCGACGGAATTTCTATAGATAGTGGTCGTGGACTTCCAGTGCATAAAATAACTTTAAAGTTGGCCCTACTTCGGAACTTGACTCTTCCAAAATTCTGCAATGGGACTAGGCTAAAAATAGTTTCACTAGAGAGAAATATAATCGAAGCAACCTTACAGGTTGTGGCATTGGTGAAAATGTTGTTTCTCTAAGAATACCCTTTATCCCAAATGATTTTCTTTTCCAGTTTAAACGTTCGCAGTTCCCTCTAAATGTCTGCTTTGCAATGACTATTAATAAGTCATAGGGCTGCAGGTGTCGATTTGAGAATAAGTTTTTTTTTTGTTATGGGCAGTGGTACGTTGCTTGCCCAAGGAAGAGTTGGGTCCAGAAGATCAGATGATTGGTATATATATTTTTTTCTCATGGTTTTATTTAATATTTCATTGTAAATATAGTTTGGGTTAGCATAATATAAGCTAAAAAAATATATTTTTTCAATTGGAAGGATATTCAGCCGCGAATAAAGTCGCGGGCATAAGCTAGTAGATTGATAAATATATTAAAAGTAACCAGTTTTAAATCGGAGCAAAAACGAGCTAGTGTAGAATTTAGCAAGCGTTATACTGAAAAAAACCAGAAAACCGCGCAATTGTAGATATAATCTAGATTCACATGATTTACGAATTATTCAGTAAATATTTAGCGGCTTACGATTTTATCTTGTTTGCAATTCGGTATCTATAGGGGTCTTGTGAGCAAAAGTTTGTGGTTAGTAAGTATAATCTGAACTCACATGAACTACGAAATAGTCAGTCAATATTTAGAGGCTTGTCATTTTATTTTATCCGCAGCTCTGTGTAGAAGTGAGCAAAATGTTGTGGCTAAAAGTTACTGTTTGCTGTGCTGTGTATCTTTTGAAAACCTCCAAAAACCTTCGTTCTTCTCGAACCTGGCATTACTAAATTTATAAGAATCTGGATCACTGAGTTCAGATGTAGCATGTTAATTTTGAGCAATAGCTGATTTTCCTCGAGCGTACTTGTTTTTTATATATTGAAACCGTCAGAGCTCAAATAAAAAAATATAATCTTTTTAATATTCCTTCCGTAGCTAAACGAACAAATTAATATATTTGTGTTGTTTATCATAAAAGAAAAGTAAGCTACTTTCTTCCATTACTGGGTTCCGCAATCTCTTTGAGCAACTAAAGCTCACTTCAAACTTCGCTATGTCAACATATAGGGCGAGATTTAGTGGTGTTTAAATAAAGTATCATACAGTGCAATGCACGTTAACGACTGTCTTTGCATGCTGAGAGCGACCAATTAAGGTTTACATTGCGTTGATGCACAGTATAACTTAACGTCGTAAGTATATGGATCACACAAATCATACCTTTAACATTGGGAAGATGTTAGTAAATATGTGTCATGTATATTTATTAATATTATCTGTATATGGAGGCAACATTTTTCCACTGACTTCCACCGCTTATATAGGAATAAAAAATGCCGATTACTCTTAATGACACGTATCTAGAAAGCCCGAATACTGCGTAGTACCATATCTTCTAATCCAAACTAGCTCTTATTTTAAACAAAAGAACTACTATAGATAAGTATTCACCCAATATTTCTATTAAAAAAAAACTTTAGATCATTTCAGCAACTTTATATTGGTCGAAATTTATATTGGAGAAATTGAAAAAACCGATCCGAAGCCCTTTGATCTAGTACGGGCGCCAAATTTGAAATCAATTCCCGAAACCACTGGAAAATATCTCTGAAGCCCACTTACAAACAGCTCTGTCCCGGTTAAATGAAATTTTCGGAAATTATGGATATGAAATTTATCTTTCAAAACAATGTTCATTTGAGGCGATGTTCAAGTTAGTATGAAAATAATAATAACTTTAGATATTAATTTAAACCCTCATAAAACATTCAAATTATTGGGCCATTTATTATTAATAACTGCGATTATTTCGTCGCTTTCAGAACGGTAGTAAGCACTTATTTATCCATGTGCAACGCTCCCTGTGTGTACGTAGTATATAGTACAAATCGGACACGAACATTTAAACACTAAAGTTTTTGAAGAAGCGGAAATGCACATGAACAAAGTGTTTTGCTACAATTCAAACAAACTTCATTATAATGAAGGAGACAAGGTTCTAAAAATATTATTAATAATGCTTTCAATCATTAGGACCCAATGACTGTTTATTAGTAGCAAATTTATTAAAGCGGTCTGCTCCTCTCGATCAACTTCCCTGAAAATTACACAGAATATAATATAAACTAAAAAAATAATTTCCCACGAAAACTTGTTCCACAAGTTTGTGTAGGTACCTACTACTGCCACAATAATTATATTTCAAGGAAAAATTATGAGTTGGCATGAAATAAAATAAATTTAGGTAGCCCCTGCTCTAGAGGTCACGTTAACAGGACGTAACAGTGAATACCTGATTTTTAAGTATAACTTGACATCCTATTCTTAAATGAGTATTTTTTTAGTCACATTATATATGGTTTTTTCTTCAGATACTTAAAAAGTGAAGAACTCATAAGCTGCAAGTGTAAACATTAAATAGAAAGCTTTAGATATTTAGCTGTAAAAAGTGCTATACGATACAACAATATTTCAGCGAATTATCCATAATATTAATTTGTCTTCGTTGGAATCTCTATTAATTATTTTCGCCAACTAAAGATTGTGATAGGAAAAGGCATTCGAGATTTGCCATCTCGGTTTTTGGGAAAGGTGTTCTCAATTTTTGATATATATCTAATACGTATTGATACTCTGAACACATTTCTTCTGGGAGAATGCTTCCTAATTATTCATATAGGTTTTACTTGATAAAAATCAGAATTAAAAGAAGATACAAGTTAAAGAAATCAGTAATAATTATAAATATTCACAAAATAATTTAAGTAATTTTCAAACTTGCTAAAATGTCTTAAGAACGATGTGCGAAATGTTCAATGCTAACTAAGTAACCAAGGTTAATTAAAAAAAAAATAATTTAACATAATGTCAGACTTCAAGATTCCCGCCACCTTTTTTCAGCGCTAATTAAAGTTCCGCCCTTCTAGCCTCCTGATGAGAAAATCACTTACAGCTTTTGATTGTTATGGCCGAAGTGTTTCTCTGAGGCCTGGTAATTTCTGTTAATTATTTGAATGTTCGAATACAATACCACGATATAATATAACGCTTTTATTTTTCACGAAACTCATTACCCATCAGCACTACGAGTCCGAAGAATGATCAGTGTTGCTGCGGTACCGCCCTAAGTGTCACATAAAAATGTATCATCATCTGTGTCCTCGCGAATTTCCGCCAAATTCAAATTTTATTAATTTAATTGCCGTTAGATGCCGTAAATGAAATAATTTTTGTTTTATCGATATTTTATCCCGTCTCAACCGAATTTAAAATGTAAGCATTTTCATATATTATTCCTTAAATTTCGATTAACTCAAATCAAAACTTAAATAGCTTTAGTATTTTTTCCGAATTCTGTCCATGCAAAGCTTATTCTTGTGCATATTTCCGCAGTTGAGTTTCTTTAGCTGGTTCGGTGCTATAGCCCAGATAAATACATTCGCTAACATTTTCAGTTTTATATTGTTCTATTTGCAAAGTTGGTTTTTCTATGGTTATGATTTTACTCGTAGATATCTAAATTCATTTTTAGTCCACATTCTTCTGTTGTGTGCATGGAAATGGATTGGCAATCAGTACTTGGGTCACCGGATACTTGGGACTATTTTAACAGAAAATTAATTTAATTTTTTAACGAAAATTTTCCAATAAAAGCTATAAAGCCCAAAAATAAAAAACTCTGGGTAACTAAGGGATTAAAAATATCTTCAAAGAATTTAAGATCATTGCACACTCTTAAGAAAATTTATCCTACAGAAATCGTGATCACATATTTTAATAAGTATGGAAGGGCAATAAAAAATGCTAATAAATTTATTATACTAATAGGATTGATAGGGCAAAAAATAAACTTAAAGAAATTTGGCACATAGTAAATGGCTTAGGGGGCATCAATGGTAATTTTAACGGGGAACATGAGATTGATGTTAATAGCTTTAATGATTTTTATTGCTCAGTTGTAGAAAGGTTAACATCTAAAATTGCATCTGACGTTGATCCTATCAGTTATTTGGAAAATGTTTCCGTTATCGATTCCTTTGGTCTGTTTCATTCGGATATAATGAAAATAAAAAATATATTCAAACAAATCAAAATTCATCTGTATTGACAATATCTCGTTGAAAATATTTGACAGGTTGCCTGTTTGTGTGCCGAGGGTTCTTGTTATTGCAATTAATCAATCTTTTGACGTGGCTGAATTCCCAGATAGTTTGAAGGCGGCATCTAAGGTAGAAATATCAGGATCTATCTTGTTATCGCCCTATTCCGCTTCTTCCACCATGGTCTAAATAGTAGAAAAAATTGTAAAATCTAGAATGATGAATTTTCTTCGTAAACAAAAATAATTTGGATTTCGTAATAATGGAAACACATGCGATGCAGTTTTTAACTTTCTTAAGAGACCGTATCTGAGACTGAATCAAGGGGAGGTGACTGCGACAGTGTCCTGCGAATTCTTGAAGGCTTTTGACTGCGTCGATCGGCGTATACCGCTGTATAAACCTTTGTATTATGGGTTTAGTCGAGGGTTTAGTGGTGTTGCTTGAACTGGCTGCAGTCGTGTTTGACAGATAGAAGAAGATTTGCTAATGTTAGTAGTTTGTCTTCAGGTCAAAGCATTGGACATGCGGTTGCTCATGGCCCACTCTTGTTTCGTATATGCATTAACGAACTAGCTGCCATTCGCGTGGCTGCTGATACATCAGCATGATACATCAGCATTGAGAACATTTTCAGGGCTACCATTGATCGTAATGTTAATGCGATAATGGAGTGGTGCAATAGTAACAGGTTGATATTCAATATTACAAAGACTTCTGTTTTAACTTTTAAGCGTTCTGTACCAGATCTGATCCTAAATGGGGTCCCAATAAGTAACAAGGAGAGAGTTATATTTGAGGATCATACAACCCAACTAAATTCTCGTCACCCTCAGGACATCTTTTGAGGGTGACGAGAAATTATTTGGGTCAGAATATTTCATGAGGAATTATTTGCCTTGGTCGAATAACATTCACGATACAATTTTGGGGTTTTACAAGGAAGCACCTTATGAAATTCGTCTTTGTGTTCAAAAACGGGTAGTACGATGCTTGTGTTGGGTCAGTTCTACGGACTGCAGGCCCCTGTTTGTTCGGAACCTTGACTTCTGTTTTTTATTCTTTTGACTGTGGATATGGTGCAGAGTAACCAGATTCAATAGTGACAATTTGAAATTGCTTATACCGAAAATTTCATTGATAAAAACTCAATTGTATATGAAGGAGTAAAAATGTTTAACCACCTGCCTCTGGAACTTAAAAGCTGGAGAGTGATAGGATTGTTTTTGATGAATATGGCCTATTACTCCATTGACGAGATTTACGCTGATAGATTGTAGATTTTTGTTCTGTCTTTATATTTCTATTGGTTGATAAATCTAGACTAATGTGATGGTATATTTTAATATTATTATTTTGTTTCCTTTGCTCTTTGATGGTTCCATCTTTTCGTATGTTTCGTATGCTTTGTCAACGCGAAAAAATATTCTGACGATAAAGAATATTTGATTTGATTTGTTATTGAATTGTTCTAGAATCTCTTCAAGTTCTGTAATATCGCTAAACATCTGCAGGATCCTATTATCGGCAATACGTAAATGGTTTAAAGAGGATCCATCGATTTTGACGCTCTATTTCTCCCATGGTCTCTCTTTAAAAGTGTAAATTGACGTTGTATATAGAAGTTTGGCTCGTAGTTTGAAGATCAACATCGATTTTAGCATGAAAGGTTACATTCCTATTTATTATGCAAAACTCTATTGTTGCCCGATCCATAGCTTTTAAGAATGCCCATGTTTCGAAAAAGCAAACTTTGTGAACATATATGATGACTAAAAGAACGGGAATGTTATATTCGACTGTTTTCTCGATTAATAAACGTAAGTGGTCCAGTGTATTACTCATTTCGAACAACCGCCCTGTTCGATAAGTTAGTAGGAAGTAAACTTTATTGTCAAGCGGTGTGGTACTTATTCTAGTAAAGCCGCTTATAATATTGCGGCAACAAGTTGATGGGTCTATATTCGTCCTTTATTTGTGGCATCATCTTTCTTAAAAAGCGTTTAGATCTCTGTGTTTCAATCCACCCAATCGCCAGATAGTTGTCACACTTATGCCTAAGCTATTTTTTTTAATTTAGTGTTTCTCGTACTTCCTGCCATTTTTGCAAACAATCGTCGAACTATTTCCTTACTTGTTTCATAGATATGACTTGCAGCCATCTATATCTATTAGAAATTTATGCCCAACGTATTAAATCGTCTTACTTTTTTAACAATGGAATATTTTCTTCGCTTAGCAAACTATTGAATAACAGAAGACAAACAAAAACGATTACATATTGCATATGTATATATTATAACTGAGTGTTTTCACAAAAGTAGTTCTGAAGCCGGCGTTTAAAAATGAGCCGATAAATATGGATTAGGAACAAATCTTCGAATATTGAAACTTTATGCTCAAATCATTTCTTGCATGAAATGTATGTACATATTGAGAATTCACACTTTAGAACACAAAGTCTGTGGGATGAATATCGGCGTAATGGCATATTATGTAGGACATGATAAATTGCTTCAAATAATGGATAGATATAATGTCAGCGGTGACAGAGCAAAGTTTGGTACGACATTGTATCATTGAAATCACTATCTGGGTAATTAATTATTTATTTATTCGCAATATCTTTATACTGAAATTGCAGCCACGGATATACCACTACAAAGTAATGTTCAAGTTACTTATTCCAATGATATTGCGACACTCAATTCATTAGTTTTTTTCAAAAAGCGCTCATTGCATTTTATCAGTTTCTAAGATTTTGGTCCTGTTTTGAAATTAGATTCATTTGGAGTGTGATTTAGTAAAATAGCTACTTGACTGGTTGGCATCCCGAATTATCTGATGCAACTTAACCAGAATTTTTTCAAGATATAGGCAACATAGATAACTTTCTTTATCTCAAAAAATATCGTTCCGTTTCATGAAATTGCTTTAGCATCCTTGAAGTAAGGTGTTCATTTGAGTTCTCAAACGCCTTCATACTTTTAATAGCCATGGCTTCAGTTATCTAATGTAACTTTGTGCCTTGCATAGTCTGGCAAATCATTCCTAACTTACATGCACTATACATTTTCCGAGCTGCCATTAGATTCGAGATAAAACGCCATACAAAAACCGAACTTCTGCAGTTAAAGGACTATCAAAACTCTATAATCTGTATCTGACTGTGGCATTTTGAAACCTAAAAGTAAGATAGATGCCAATTAATGTCATCCATGTAGATGCTTCCAGGACATCAAATAAAGAAATAATTGTAGGAATTAATTGCATCTTAAACTGTGCTTAGTGAAATACTAATGGCATAATAATTATATTAACTTAATGGGACATAAAAATGTGATTCAGTTCTAATTAGTTACAAGTCAGCACTACGATTTCTCTTTTCGAAATCCACCGGAAAGCTGGAAATTTAGGACGTTTATTCTTCTATTCTAAAAAATTCTTAAATTTCACTGGAAACTGCTATCTTGTCATGAATTATAAACTTATTCAACTCTCTTTAAAGTAATTAAAGATCTTTTATTTAGTCATTTGTATGAGAATTCCTGCTAAAATGTCGTTCAGTCAGGAAATTAAGAATCGTAATCCCTCTTAATCTGGTTTTAATGTTCTTTGTAACCTTTTTATTTCATGAATATATTAAAATATTAATTTTGATCGAATATTGATGATAATCATTTTATTTAATTCCCTTTACTCTAAATATTTTATGCTCCGAACCTAATGATTCCTTTGTACAACAATTGAACCAGGTTTAAATACTGAAGTAATTTATTGATAAAAAAAAGTTAATTACGCTAATATCCATCATATAGGTAGATAATATTTATTCCAAAAATTAAATAAATAAATAGTTACGGACTGCCGCATGCCGGCCGTAACTATATTAATGCGCGGAAACTTTAAAGGGAAGTATTTCCAAAAACCACGTAGTTGCAAATTATAATTAATCTTTCAATGTTTTATACAAACATTGATCGGTTTTTTCAAATTAAATAAGTGATTACTAAGTTATAGGAATAAAATATTAATTGCAAACTCAAAAGCATGAAAATCTGATGTGATAAATATATCTAGTATTTTGCATTATAAAAATGCTACTGATATATCGAAATATCTTGTAACCGCATACAGTGTTCCAAATTAATCATGAAAAATATAGGGGAAAATTAAAGCAAAAGGATCCTGCTTCTATTTAACATATTCCAGATAGATTGTAACATACGAGAAAGAGTTTTATCAATTTCTCAAACCTCTGTTTAGTAGGTATTATATGCTATGAAAACTTACGTTAAAAATTTGCACGTCTGTATTCTAAACTCTTGTATGTATTATATATTCGATGGCCAATATTTCCCAAAGTTGCAGAAAATTATTGACTTACCGCAAATGAACTTACCAATAAATTGCCTTTACTACAAGCTTTACTAAATACTTAAAATAACTCTCCCAGTTCAACAATCACTAGTGTTCAACCCTCGCCCTTTTACTAAAATAATTGTTTTTATGTTCGTTACTCAAAACATAATATCTAAAAACAATTTCAGATATTTCTTTTTATTTTCACCGCTTCATTAAAATCGCTGCTAATTTCCAGAGTCATTTTTCTTAAAATTAAGTTTTTAACAAAACTGTGTATTGGAGATTTGCCTTTTTTTAATTTAATAAAATACTGAAAGGGGTCATCTGCACAAACCTATAAATATCAATTTACTTACCTTATATTTTTCTATCTTTTTCAGGTAAGTGGCAGCATACCATGATGGTTTCTCATGCGAGCAAAAATGGCAAGTAGATTTAACTTTAAATATTATAACTGATATATTAATGGTAGATCTGGATAATACATATATGGATTATACCTGACTGGTTTACTATCTGCGATTGCCAACTGAGTAACCGAAATATAATAGGGCGCCGAAGTTGGTTTTCTTCCAAGCTAGAACATACACTCTATAGTGTGTATAAGCATATTTTTTATCATTACTTAGTGGCCAATTGCTCAGATATATAGATTGACAGACAGATAGATACATAAATTAATTATTATTTTATTAGCGCGAGAATCGCCCCTTTGAAGATTTGTAATCTTAATCCAATATGTGTGTGTAATATGCTAAACTATAACAACCATGCATATCTGGATGAGATTAACTAATAAATTATTAATTAATTATTAAAATAAGACTGTTTCAAATTTAAATTAGTGATTTAATGTAATCCAGCGGTTGGGTTTTATTTAAATTGTACTGTGGTTATTATAGATAACGCATGCGGAAATAACTGGCACACTTTGAAGGCTTTATTGATTTTTATTCTATAGCTTACTAGAATTCTATATTGTCGAAATTAATCGAGGATACTTAAATCTCCTTCATATTTTATAGTTATAAGTAGAAACTCTAGCTTACTTTGCAACTCTCTTTGGCAATCTCCTCTTTCATGGACATTTTTAAGTATATACAATTTTATGATCACAAAAAGTATACATTTTTTGCAAATTATGAAAACTGTTATGATATACGAAATTTTCGAAAAATTACCAAACATCGTTGGACTAAATTTAATCTATTCACAATTATTTCTGGAAAAAATCTGAGAAGATTTTTGTTTAACGGAAATTAAAATAAAAAATAAAATTGTTTGCCTTTTCTAGGCTTGCCTAAAAGCAGATATGCGAAAATTTTCGAGGAAAAACTTTAAAATAGTGCAAATCAGACAGATTAAAATTATTTTTACTCTATATTCTAGACGTTTGAACACAAAGACTCAAAAAGTTTTCCGAGAAAATTGTTTAAACTTTGTGATAATATAAATGAATTATATGACAAATATTTTTTTACTGTAAACACTAAGCATTTGCCTAAACAGAAAACACAACCGAAAGCGTATATTTACAATTTTTTTCATTAAAGCGCCATTTATCAGCTAAATCGAATTATCTAATTATTATTTTCATAACATTTTCCGTTGTTTTCAAAAAATAAATAGATTCTTTTGTGAATTATTAAAACATTTCTAAGTAGAAGTAAGTATGCCAATTATTTATTTTGTCGACCAATCTATAGAAAGAAAAATAGAAATTGTTTCTATAGCAGTTTTCGGTTAAATTATGAATTGACAAGGGAATTAATATTGTTTATAAATTAAAGGATCCCCTCGGAAAACAGTTATGGATAATATATACTATAGTAGAATAAAGTCCTACTAATAGAACACTTTTTTTTCTAACTGGTTTCCACTACAAGAAAGTTGGACGAAAATGTGTATAAGTTTCGTTTACATATTGGTTCGCGGGCTGAAAGACGTTTTCGGAAAAACACAGTATACCCTCTTATCCGCTCCTTTACAGCACTAATTAACTAGCAGTTAACTGTCAATTATTTAACCATATTAATCTTTTTTTTTTAAATTGCTTCTGTTAAACTTTCAGTCAAAATTAGTAATTTCGGTAAAGAAAACAATCAGAATATGTTTAAAAATTGAATCGTGAATTCATTTCTTGAGTAGATATTGAAAATATTTCAGAAAGGAAGCAGCATACTATATATTCTATTATCGTCAACAATGTGTCCAATGCATCGAAACCGGGACAAAGTATATGCGGTAGGTCTTTCTTGCCTGTACACCCACGGAATAATAAAAATAATTCGTATCACGGTTGACGTAGCCCTTATGCAGCCCTAAGGCTTTCTAGGCCCTTTTCAGCGGCCAACGACTGCTAAGGGTATTCAAATAGCTTCAGTTGTTCAAACACGGAACGGGTGAGCAGGTAAAAATCATTTCAGTGGCGTAGGTTAATTCATTAAATTTTTCATTTGCAGTGGCACGTTCTAAATTTGTATCACGCGTACGATGCACTGCCATTATCCCCATATTGACATAATACCTGCACTCTAATTGGGCTAAGTAAATAGTCGAATGAGATAAAATAATGTTAAGAGATACAACTTTGAGATGAAAAAATGAATCGAAATATAGGTATGTCAATTAAACATCAAGTGAAGCACGCACATACTATTCGCATATATTTTCCAAAACCAATATAAGTTCCTAACGGTTTTTATTTATTTTCTATATTTAGACACAGATATTCCATGTTGACTTACCCGCTTGGGCACTCTTTTCTGTGGGGCGTTTTAAAATGACAAGGGATGAATAAGTTATTAAAGTTTGAAATGGAACTTCAAATATCGCTGTAATCGCGAATGCACACTAACTCAAACTACATTTATACGAGTAAACCAAATAAAAATCACTGAATAAACGTATTCTAAATAAACTCTTTTAAGAGAATCTGATGTTTATATCTACTATCAAAACGTCATCTTATTGAAAACCCTGAAAACCCCATCGCTCAGAACTAATTACGTTTTCGGAGGAGAGCGATATTTAAACTACCACCAAAAAAGCTAGAATCACGTCGTAACAGGCTCCAACTAGTTTAATTTTCCTTCTAGGGCGATATTAACTTTGTATTAAATAAAACACCATGCTTTAGTGAAAACATGGCGGTTGCTCTGTGCTTTGTTGCACGGAGCGACAAGATTATTAAAGCTCTTATGATATTTTGCGATATTGCCAGATGGTTCAATGTGTTCATGAAATACTCAAACTATGATATTATTGTGTATTTAATATTTTATAGTACTTTTGGATTCGCTACAGATAAAAAATCTTTGGTGCTTTTTTGACAACGTACAACAGTACATTTAAAATGGAAGGGGGATCATCGATTGAAATTTATTCTATTGGTCAATGTGGATCTGACCTAATTGCGTTGCTTATTGTTTTGCCATAAGATTGAGAAGGATTTTGAAAAGTTTAATATTTTCCTTCAAAAATATATATATCGTGAACTGCTGGAAACCTTTTACCCATGTGTCCTAATTCTCTTCATGAAACAAAACACAACAAAAATAAAAAAATTAATCGACTAATAAAAATATACAAACAAACTTTTTTCGTATATAAATGCTAAAATTTGTTAAAACCTTCTTTTGTTTGAAATAATCGAAAAATAATGGGAATGATACGAGCTACTTTTTAGTAATTGCCCATTTATTTAACTTTCTGAAATGGTTTTATTTTTAAAATATATTGTGGCCACGGGTTAGGTTATTAATTTAACGTGAAAAGGCATTCGTTATAAAAATGTATTATAGAGTTTCTCAAAATTGTAAATTTGAATATTAAGTTATTCGATTCTTATATTATTAGGTATATTCACTGCAAAACTACCATTTTATTTAAACGTCAGAAGAACATAAATTTTAGTCATTTAATAGATAAAGTAAAAGTTCCATTTAATATTGGTGAAAATGCTCAGCGGAAGAAAAAGTCCTTTGGTGCCGCTGCCAGCGATGGGAGTTTTTTCAACTTTTACATTTTGCTTTGGTTATAATGACTTTTTCTAACTTCTATTACCTTCATTATATTTTCCAAAAATTGGTGATTCCTTAATAAATTGATTCTCGAGGCATGGTAATATTCTAGAGATCATGTGCCACCTTTGTCGCACAAAATCTTCAACAATTCCTTCCCTCTACCTCCAGATCTTTTACTTCTTTTTCAGAAAGGTGTTCGTATTCCTTCTCGTAGATTTAACCGAATTGACTTATATCCTGTCTGTATTCTTAAACAATTTAATGAAACGATTAGTATATAATTTATACGGGTTCCTTTTAGAATTATTCTAGACAAGATCTCAATAAGATCATACTCCAAAGTGATTTTAAACTCTAATTGCAAATATAAATGGTTTGTGGATTAAATATTATCTTTAATAGGTTAAATCTACAATGAAGATTATATATAATATTTTGGAGCGTCAAAATTTATTAGACATTGCATTATAGCTATTGTAAATAGCAGCGGCATATTTTGGTTCCCACTGATTAGAAAATTATAATATATACACATTTTCTTTGAACTTGGATTGATTTGATTATATGACCATAAAGCAACCAAAAATACTGAAAGTAGCAGCAATTTCTTCTTTAGAACTACTAGAAAGGAATATTCTATTACAACATGGTATATTTCTTTTAAACTAAATGTTTACAGTTTATATTCTCTTTATAGATCTTATCATATATTTAGCATTGTGCATGGTGTTGCATTGTTTGCCCATAGGAAGCTTCCGTTCCGTGCGATCTTTTGAATAATTTTGTCGATCTGTTAACTGTAACGGGCCAAATTTTCATTATGTATTCAGTCAAGATTTAATATATAATTTAAGATTTTCTTAATGTCAAAATGGTGTAGTAATTATCTTTCAGGACGAAATTATATGAATTAGAAAATTAGTGTGACGACCTCTGCCGCATTGCAGGTGAATGAAATGACGATCGAGAATAACTTGCAGTTATCTTCTCCCTGAAATTTAGAATCGATAATGATTGCACTCCTTTCACGTAGATTTTGTTTTTGGTTCAAATCCCCAATTAGCGATATTGACGCGTACCAATTTTGGATGACAGGGCGTGAAATGATATTTATTATGGCACGTTTCTCTCAATAAATGCCGGATCAATTTAGATTAGTAATTAGTAATGAGTAACTAATTAGAATAGGCTTCGGAACATCAAAATCCGGGAGTATTATTCTCTAAATCAACTGGGGAAAATGTTTGAGGAGACATGTGATTAGCAGACCGTGTTTCGATTGGCCAGTCGTAATTCTTAAATTATAGGGGAAGTCTTTTT
>MU181922.1:1378851-1461874 GCA_016904865.1 Pissodes strobi | reverse complement strand
CCCCCCCGATAAGGTTATCCTGTCCCCCCGATAAGGTTATCCCCCCCCAGAGAGCCAAATTAAATTTGGTCAAGGTTTTTTCCTGGTAATAATTTATCCCATAAACCGGCCACGTACTATATATATATTATATGTAAACATATCTTATCACACAAGCGGCCTTCCATCGCTTGACGACATTGCACCAAAGAAAGGCACTCTTTTGACGTTGTCCCTTATATGTATTATATTCACGGAATGCATATTCGATTAAACGATTATTGGAAGCAATTAAATTAAATTTGTGTGGCTATAGTCCCGGTATTCCGGACATTAGAAGTTGTAAATACGAAAATAATTCACCAAAAAAATCTGCAACAAGATTCCGAGGATATTCCTGATATTAACCTAGACGAGATCAGAATGTTGCTAAATGAAATGATGGAACATAAATCCTCAGGCGAAGATGCAATTATTGTTATCGATTGATTAAAGCAGGAGGAAACAAATTGTTTAAGACTATATTATTATGCAGGTTAGAGAACAACACATTGCCAATGGGAGAACGCTCTAATAGTTGTTATGCACAAAAACGGAGGGGTACACAGCTAGAAAAGCATCCAGTATAGCGAGCCCATTGTCATGGTTTTCTTAGATTTCGAAAATGCTAAACCCACCCAAAATCTTGCTAGCACTGACGGATTGTTGTATTAACCATCGATATGATTCCTGGTTAAAGAACGAATACGAGCGAGCAACTGCACGTGGATTATTACACAAATGCAGATTAATTTCAATGAAAAAGGAGTTTGTCAGAGCGACACAATATTTCCAAACCCTACGGCATCTTATTAGAACACGCCATTAAAAAAAGTAATCTGGGAAGAAATGGACATAAATATCGACACATAGCTCTTACGCTACCTGAAATTCGCGATGACATTGTCATAACTGCCGACACTACCAACCAAATACATAATATATTAGGGAGTCTTCACGACGAATGTCAGTAACTTGGACTGACAAATTTTTGCGACATAAGGTCGCGACCTCGCGAACGTCGCACATGTAGAAGTTCCTTGTTCTTTTGTCTCTTTCACGAGACCATATGTTTAATTTCTACCTTTTCTTGCGTCTTGCCCATTGGAACCCCCGAATTTGCGCCAAAAGTATTTTATTGTATGGAAAATTATTAGGAAATCTTTTAATTGTTTAAAACTAATAATACCAACGCAAAATATTAAAAACTATTATTTTTAGTTTTTTTTCTAAAGGTTTATTTTATGTTTTATAATAGTGTACTATAAAAATTGGAACAATACATTTTAACTAATACTAACGACAAAATTTTTATTAAAATTAACTTGTTCAATAATAAACAATTTATTTAAATTATTAATCAACTACTAAATTACTTATTTCCTAATTTTTATTTAATTGATCATAAAAATAAAATATATTTAATATAAGAAAAAATAACAAAAACTATATAGATTTAAAAGTTCATTTCAGATGATAACTCTAAAGTTTCTAAAGCTCTAATATCTAAAATATCTTCCAGATTATCAAGATTTAAATTTGGTTCAATTTTAGATTTTTCCATGTCTTTAGGAGCTAAATCTAAAGAAGTTTCTAAGTCAAAAGCTTTTAGTAACCCAATTACTGCACTTGGAAGATTTTTTATTTTAAAATTTCTTTTTCTAGAACGAAGGCTGGCACTGGAAATAAGAGGATCTGAGGTATCTAGACCTCGACAAAATACATCTTCTAAGTTACTTACTCTGCTAGTTTTTCTAGCATGATGTAAACGATCTTGTTTGTAAAGTTTATTTCTTGATTCAGCAGCATCTTCAGCAAAGTAACCGATAGGCAGTAAACAATTTTCAATTATTTGCTTACCATGCACTAAAACTTTATGGATGGAAGCTGGCATGGGGAACCAAGGATATAAACTTACAAATAGTGTCCCTGTATTAAAGCAGTGCGTTTCAAATTTTTCAAGATCAAGAGGTAACCGACAAGCCAAAGCAATCAAAATTGTTTGAAATTTCATTATGAGTTCAAGTGAAACACCCGTGATTTCTGAAAAAATGTCTGGATTTTCAAAAGCTCTTCTTGCGGTGTTACCGTCATTGCTGGAACCATAATTTGGTTTAGGTTTGTCCACGTGCAAACTTAGCTTCTCCCAAAAGTGATTTTGTACAATTTTTTTCCTTTCATTGACAACAAGTTTGTTAGGTTCTCCTCTAATTTGCCATACTTTAATCTCAATTCTGTAGCCGATATGGAGCACACATTCTAAAAATCTTATCCAACAGTGTAATGGACTAATTCCATATTGTAACGAGTTTGGGTTGGGCGTAAAAATGGCAGATTTAAAATCTTTAACCTTCATGAATGTTGAAGGCGTTGCTCCACATATGGGACAAGCTTGGGATGATTTGGTATTTGTAAGGATACTTAAAATTTTGCCATCGATTACTGTTAAGCACAATTTGCAAGTGATTTCTAGAGTATGGTTTCCAACATTGCATTCCAGTGGACTTAAATTCCTAATCTGTTGGTCCAAATCTGCCTTTTCTTTTAGGACGTGATTTTTTGTTTCTTTTGTGTACTGTATTTTAAGCGGCCTACAAAATCGAGTAGATTGGGGTGCTTGATTATCCCAAAGGACGTCATTTTTGGTACTTACCAACCGAAGTGGTATTACTGTAGTGGCAAATATGCTAGAGTCATCACAGGATGAGTTGCTAAATTTTTGCTTGTAATTAGAATGGCCAGAACTGCCGTCAAACCCATAACTACAAATCATGGTAGCTCTCATGTTAGTGCAATTTAGAAACTCAAATAAATTTATAAGAACATTTTCTTGTAGTAAAATGATTCTTGAAATTGTGTGATTTAGCAAATCTGCCAGTGGAACCGATGCAGTTGTCTCCGAAATTTGAATCCCATTTGGTCGACATTCCTTTTTTGCCTGCAAAATGTTTTCATAATTTGGGTAAATATCGCAGTTCCTCTCCTTAGCTCCAATTCTGGTGTTTATGTACTGACTTTTTGTAAAATTATTTTCTAACAAATAGGCTAAAGCTTCCTGTGGAGTATAAGGCACTGCCTCTTTAAATTTTTCTGGCGAAAGAAAGCGCTTCATTTTTGCCGGTCTGCTAGGGCTTACTGCAGCTTCCTTCAGTACCACAGAAAGATCCTTTTGACCGCTATGTCGAGCAGCAATGCTGGCAGCTTTAACCATTAAACTTGGGTTATGTTGATGCTTTTTAGAAAGCTCAAAGGCGTCCCTTTGCTGTGACCTTAAGGACTTATTTTCAAACGCCAAACGCGGGCGACCCATAAATAAATTTTCTGCCTTGGTTTTTACCAGAACATTTGTATTGTTTTGTGGTGTCTTGAAAACTGAAGCCATTAAAAGCCAATCTTTGTATTTTTTTTCAAAATGATTTTTATTTCTGTTCACTTTTTTCCATCTTTTGGCTATATTCGAAGACAAAAATTTAACTTGTTTTTCCATAAATTTACTATTCTCTTCTGTGACGTTAAGGTTTTTAATTTTCTCTAATACAAATTTGGTTAAACTTGAAATTTTGAACTTTGCGTCGGTTTCTTTTTGCCAAACATTAAAAAGTTGCTGATTTGAGAAGCGGTACTCGCCTACAAAAAATACAAAAATTTGCCAAATATGCAACTTTATGCAAAAATCTTACGTACCACTATAAACTAGACACTTCAAACAATATAATACCAGCAAAAATTTTGTAACACCTCTTTACAGAATTTTGGTAGCTCTAAGAAACATCAAATAACAATAAAAATAATAGTAAAAAGCACCCTCTCTGGTATTTATATTTCTATGGAAATGAAGCGTGCTAAACAAGCATCTTCTTTCTAACAAAATTATTACACTTACCTCCTAAGTTAACATCCATTATAAAATAAATTATTTTCATTAACTGTTTCTTAGAAAAAAACTCCTTCAAACTAGAGAAAAAATGTCTTATACGTAAACAAATAAAAGCGTTGGTGACAGACGCCAACTTTCAACTTTTAAAAAGCAAAGCCTACTTGATTTTTAGTCGATTCGTTATCTCGGTGCAATGAAGGGGTTATCAGGTGATATCATACGTGTCTTAAAATGTCTTATTTAATACATTGAAAATTGAGACTTTCGGCGCAAATTCTGGTCATTCAGACCATAGTGCCCCGGTTTGATCTATCTTTCTCAATATCAAGAAATGCACTGTTTTTTTCTCTTATTTACTTATTTGTCTTCTTCTACTTATGTGTTGCTTCATCAGCTCTAAAGCTTGGTTTCATTAAAAGTTTCGTCAAGATGATACAGAATAAGTGCATTTATACCCACGACTTTCATCAATACTAAGAGACCATCTTCTATTCTTTCTTGAATCATTATAAAAAGAACACATTTGGTCAACCATATCAACCGTATATTGAGATGGGTTTTTAATATCTTGGTCAAATTTGTCATCTGAATATGTCCTGGAATATGTTTTTTGTTCTTTTTGGCGACAGCTACCATAAATAGCAACATGTTGATCGTGTTGTCAGAACTAGTCCTGGTGCAACGAATTTCTTACACTTCTCAACGAGCGTCTCTAAATATTCCTAACGGGCAGCTTCATGACGAATATTTATGTCATCAAAGCGTAGGCAATGCAAAAAAAGCGTATTCGATTATATGACAGTGTAGGGTAAAGAGCGCCAATGCCATTGCCTTCTGTTCTCCAAAGGTTTTTCATATTCAGGTTTTTCACAAAGTATCTATCACATTCCAAAAAGTGGCTTGGCTAGGGCTGCATTTGGAAAACTTAAGAATGTTTGTACATATATTTCAAACAGAAAACATATAATTAGTGCAAATTGCCAGTATTAACGTGTAGTGTAGAATCGTTGACGCTTACTAAAGAAAAAAACACCACACAAGCTGCGAGTGCAAATCGCAGCTTGTGTGGTGTGAGATCTATGCGGCAGTCAACGCTGGCTCTGTCTCTCAGGGACAGCATACTCAATGTGACTATATGACATAGAATAAGTGTGACTCATTTCAGAGAAAAAGGAGCAACTTTAAAGTGGAACTGGGCTGATACGAACAATAGCTGGAAGATCGTCAAAGCGTATTCTGGATAGAGACCGAGGCGTGAAACCTATAGAAGCACCACAAAAAGATGAACTGATGTTATCGAGAGACCGGATGCAGGATGCACCAGACCATAAGCGATGGCAAACATTACAAGGGAGTTTGGTGTCCAGCAGTGGATGCGAACGCCTATTTGGTGGTAACGATTCCATTTCGAAACCAATATCCTTAAAAGCCATCTAGTTTTATTTTGACAATTTGAGCAAACGGCAATCAACAAATGATGGAGCGGTTGTGTGGCAATATAATGCCATCTATCATGGTTACTAGGTCTTAAAAGACACATGCTTCCAAAGCTGGAAATAATTTAGTAGTAACATGTATCGCATTGCTCTCTTGTATATTCTGCATAATAAAAATTTTAAATTACACTAATAGAATTTCGTTATTTTTTACATAAAAAGTCGTTACTGGAAAGAAATTGTTATTTTTTGTCAGGATTCATTTAAAATACTGACAAAAAATTTCTCGGCTTTATTTCAAGCCGGCAGTATGTAATAGAACATGACGCAAATAAAACAGTTTAAACTTTTTATATACCTCTCTTCTCTGTATAATCCAAATCTCCTTATTAGCGAAAATCGGAACTTCGAACCGGTGTAGAATCTCAATGAAACGGCCTCTCAGTATATGAAAAGCTCATCAATATGCGCCAATTCGTCTTCATACTACAGCAACTTAAGAATAAGTTTTCTTGACGAACCTTTTATTTGAAATTGGTCACATGCAAAATTTTTCTTGGAATAAAATATACAGGGTGTTTCAGAATTGAATGCTAATCCTTAAGGGTGATAATCTTTGATTGATTTTAAGAAGAAAATGTCACATGAACATAGGTCCGCAATCGCCTTATGTTTGAGATACAGGGTGTTGAAAATTTAAAAAAAAATCGGTTTTACCCCAATATTTCTCAAACCGCTGTAGATATTTCTTTACATTTTGCTAGGCATTAAGTACGTATTATAATACATTTTTTTAAGCAAAAATATTTTTTCAACTCCAATCAGTGGCGCCCCCACTAACATGCCCTCTTATATTTTTAAACGAAAAAATGAAACGCCACTGCTTTTTTTCAAAATAAAACCTATTTTCGCAAGCTGTTATTATTTCTTAATAAGAATGTCCTCTTGACTTTTTTCTGTCCGACGAACAGTTTTCGATTAAAAATATAAAATGCATTTATCTGTACGGTCCTAATTCCTAAGCTTTCAATATTGTAATAAGTAATGAAAGAAAAATATTCTTCTTTAATTTACATTATTCAAAATTTAGGAATTAGGACCGTGCAGATAAATGCATTTTATTTTTTTAATCGAAAACTGTTCGTCGGACAGAAAAAAGTCAAGAGGACAATCTTATTAAGAAACAATAACAGCTTGCGAAAATAACTTTTATTTTGAAAAAAAGCGGTGGAGTTTCATTTTTTCGTTTAAAAATATAAGAGGACATGCTGATTGGAGTTGAAAAAAATCTTTTGCTTAAAAAAAATTATTTTTATACGTACTTAATACCTAGCAAAATATAAATAAATATCCACAGGGGTTTGAGAAATATTGGGACAAAACAATTTTTTTTTAAATTTTCAACACCCTGTATCTCAAAAATAAGGTGATTGCGGACCTATGTTCATGTGACATTTTCTTCTTAAAATCACTCAAAGATTATCACCCTTAAGGATTAGCATTCGATTCTGAAACACCCTGTAGTTAAAGGGCGTTTTAAAGTAACAGAAGGTGATGAAAAATTGTGCTAAGTATTTATGTGGGCAGTTGAAAAATTTGTGAATAACGAACTATTTGAAATTATCATCAAGCAAAGATTTTTTCCGAAATTTTAATATTTGCTTTCTTTATGTGGGTGGAGTTAATGGATCTTTTATAAAATACAAAAAAAAAACACTAAGTATGTGACTAGGTTGTTAATAACATTTTGGTTGGCATGCTAATTTGAAATGAATTTTAAACCATGCAAACATAAATGCGCCTTGAAATTATAAAATTCACAACCTTCATCAAGGTGTAGTTAATTGGCTTCTAAATGTCTAATATGAAATGAAGGAATGTACCCAAAAATACTAAGTATTTATATGATTAGTTGAATATATTTTTGAATCAGATTATACAATTTGAAATTGCCGTCAGGCAGAAAGGCCTTTTGAAATTGTATAATTCCCCGTTATAGAGTTTAAATGGAATATAAATTAGACCTTAAATTTTGGGATATTTTATTTTAAAAATAAGCTGATCCTGTAATTATTTGATCATTCCGATTATACCAAAATTTCATGTAAGGAATAGTTAATGCAACATTCTTAAGAAACACGTGCCTAATATATGTGCAGGCCACCAACAATTTCACGATAAATATGTTTTCCATTTCTCGCAAAGGAATAAAAAGGGGGTCAAAAACACATTTCAAGACCTTTCTATTCAGAAAAGTGTAAGGTTCCCAACATTCCTATGTCCTTTCTCCAAAATCGCTTTTCCCGTTCGGGAATGGTCGGGACATACTCCGATTCAACTTTCTAAACAGAATCCGAGCGTTGGCTGGTAGTTTGCGTTGAATTGTTCGACGTTTGCGTGGTCCGAATAAAACTGATTCGCGGTTTCACTTGAATATTTCGGGAGTTTTACGCGGTAAAAAGTTGAAAATTATCAACGAAGTTCGGGAATTTTAGTGGATTGTGGAATCGTTGTGGCGGCTTGTGGAAAAAAATCATTTTAAATCAGATTTTGCTGAACCATAAAACTTCAATTACTTCTTATATATGTGTAAAAGTATATATTTTTAAACACTTAGATTTTAGGCACTTATGGCTATTTACTACAAATTTTAAATAAGATTGCTGAAGATATTATTGTCGTTAGTGTCCTAGGAACCGCAGTATGAATATTTATATTAAATATCTTTTAGAAAACAATGGTACAGTTCAGTACAGTTACGATGAATGAACCAATATATAAATATTTCAAACCGATAATATGTCAAATAACATGAAATCTATATATTTTTACATACGCTAACATCTATCGCATTTTTCTTTTATAAGACTTACTATTGGAGCTCTAATTTATTATTTCGACTTATCAACAAATCCTACTTCCCTGGGAGTATTAGGACTTCTCTGAAAAGAAATTGAAATAGTAAAAATGTTCTGAATTATTTCCTGCCTTGATAAAATCCAAATCCCTATAAAGCGGTTTAACTTTAATAGCATCTGGATTTGTATAATTGAAACTGAGTATACACAAAATATAAAAATATATTTAAAGGGATCAGGTTATTTTGGTTTTACGGAAGAATTAATTATTTAGGAAGAATATTAAGAAGCACTTATCTTTCTACATTGAACAGCTTATATATAAGATATTACTGCCAAGTATTAGCAAAATGATGTCGACCAATTACTTTATGTGAAGAAGCACGTTTAATTAGGAACTACCAAAATCCGTCAAACTTCTTGTTTGTATCTAAAGTTGAGGATGATTGATTGAATACCTAGTCATCCAACTAAAAGTAGCTATATTTTATAGCCCTGTTAATTTAGTAGTGACTAATTTTTTTCAAATTTTGATATGTATATAATATACATGATATTATCATGTACTAGATAGATGGGATATTTTTTATATATGGACAATTTAAGGTAAATATATTATATAATTTCTGAATATTCTACAGGGTATTTGAAAAAAATATACCCAAATTGCAGCAGGTGATTTAAAACGAAACAAGTTCCAACATACGTTGGTCCGAAATTGCATAGTTTTCGTGTGTTAAAGCTAAATGTCCATAGTCAACTTATTTTTAATTTCTTAAATAGGATACTGAGTTGAAATTTAAATATAAACTTAGGGTAGTACCTTGCACTTTTTAACGTAGTAAAAGTTTGACATTCGTTTCCATTCGTGTACCTACAAAGTAAAGTCTAGATATTTTAAGTAGATGTGTATGTGTATGATTTTTGCACCTGATTGTTAAGAGAGCTATTAAAAGTAAGTCAAGAAGTGTTCTTGATATTTTTTCATTAATCGTACCGTTTCCTTGTGAGTTACGAAAACCTTAAAATATGTAGAGGATTTTCCAATTGGCATACCACTTACATTTGTTTTTAATAGGATCTTTAATAACACTGCCCTAATTAATAAGTATTTCTTATAGGAGCAAAAGTGACATGAAATGAATCTTAAAATAGTTAATCCTCACAAAAAAAGGTAATATCAAAATATGATTTTTATAAACTTTTGCTGTAACAAAATCACATATTCCTTAAAAAAACAAAAAAAAATTAAAAATCTGCATGGGTCCGTTTGACATTTGCGTGTTAGTTCTTGTGGCAAAAATGCAGGTATTCAGTGTTGAAAAGGCAGTAACCACATACAAAATACATTTTGTACTTATTGAAGAGTACTATCGAGTACAAAATGGATTTTGTATGTGGTTAAAAAAAAGTATATTATACCGAATGTTCAAAATACTAATTTTCAAACGAAGATGTTATTTAGCACGATACGTTAGCTGAACAACCGAGTGCGGATAATCCCCATATTTATAACGTGCTTTTACATGAGTAATGTACACTATCTTCTCTACGACCACATATGAAAATGACACAAACAGCACTTTTTAGATTCTTAAAATCACACGCATGTTAAAAAGCACTCGCCGCGATATCCATATTATGTATCAAGTCAAAATGCCAATCTAAATATGTTTTAAATGCATTTATTTTGTTTTATATGGCAGTGATACTGCTTTCTGATTTACCTTCAGCTTTATAACAAAATAAAAAACACTAGCGTATATTGATAATATTAAGTAGTGCAAAGCGTCACCGATAATCAGCTGCCAATGCCGCTGCCTTATTATGGCAATCTAATAAAAAGTTTAATTAAGATCGGAACAATAAATAAAGTTCTAAGACAAAAAGTGCCTGAAAAGCCTTCTTATTTATGTTTATGCTATCATGATATTTTTGTAGTCCCTCTGTTTGTCTGTATTGCTACACCTACATAGAAATATAACGAAATAAATGCCAGCAAAAAGGCAGCCGGAAGAATTTTCACCCGGCTTCTGGCAAGTTAAATATTTGAGAGTATAAATTTATGTACACGTATAAAGCGGGATAAATTTTACGTATAATAAATGTAAGTGATTCTAAAAATTTGTGACAGGGTGCTCCAAATTATCATATTAGAGCATTTCTCGAGTAGCTCTCTGTGCAAATAAATGTAATTGTTTATTTTTTAAATTTCGTCAGTATAATGATAGAACCAGACCGTTTAATAAATACGACTTTATAATATATATGATGTATTTAGGTTGATATTTAAAAAAAGCATCACTCTGAATTAGAATGAATGAAATATAGCTGCTATAAGTAACAATAGTAGTAGAAGTATCATACGCGTATCTAATAAGTAAGATTGATGATTTAAAAGTGTATTATTTTTGTGGCATTTATGTGAAAAATAATTTATGTCAATTATTTGAGAGGCGACAAGTATCTAACTAGTTCAGAAAACAAACAATTTATTTCAAAATAACATAATTTCTACCTAGTAGAGAAAACGTGGAATTATTTACAAAATTGGCTCCGCCACCGCCGTTGTGGAACTATTGTTGGTAAAAATAGTAGACTATTTAATCGAACCACCTTTACCTTTGGCGCAAAATAATTTTCAATTTCCGGCCTTTATGTTTTACCGATGCAATTAGATATAATTTTGAACTACCTGTTCCCGAATGAAGCAATTAAGTGTCCCATGCTCGATTAATATTTGGGAAAATACCTACTGAGATTTTCGGTAAATGTTCTTGTTTTTGATGTGCCTAGTCCGCTCAACGATTGTTCACGATATTGCTAAATATTATGACTTTATTATGCTTCATGTTCTTCAGCTGAGATATTCTGCAACTTCCGGGAGTCCTTTGTAATATACTGAACATTTAAGAATGTCTTAGCAAGTCTTGGAAGGACGATAACTTGCGAGTTTTACTTGGTTATATAACCTATGGCCCTTTGTGTAGCATCTCAAGCACAGTTTCAGTCCAGTCTAATCCGGAGCCCAGATTAACTTCATGATCACAGAATGCCCTTTTAAGTCAAATAAATGCGGCACTGGCGATTTCTATGCAGCATCTGACTTTGGTTCTAATGTTTTGCACTATAGCATGTTGTCAACTATCGGGATAATATCGTGTGAGTCTCACAATTTGTGTACAGGGATTCCGCTAACCATAATCACCATGCCCATGTCAATGAGAAACTAATTAAAAATTATCTCTAAATACAAGTTGAACAAAGCCTATTTTGCATACTCATTTCTCAAGTTTGGAGCATTCCTCAGCATGTCAGCTTAGCTTGGCTTGGGTCCTCTTAGCATTTCATTATTCTAGATTCTTATTCTTGTAGTTTCGCGTTTCTTCCAACGCTTTCAAAATTTGGTCCTGAAGCCATTTTCTTTGAAAGGAGATTTTTCTTATTCTAACTTCAAGTTTGTTTATTATTATTATTTGTATTTACCTTAAAACTTGTTTACCGGTTTTCTATGGATACGTCTTACGATTTATTCACTTCTTCAATCTTGTTCTCAAGTGTTTCGTTGAATTTCCTTTAACTCTTGTGTCTTTCAACTTAGATCTACCCCTTTGTAGTATTTTGAATCCAGTATTTATTTCAAAACAAGTTCGAATATGTGCCAGAAGATGTTGAGGTACACAGAAGAAAGACTATCCATCGTTCTCTCAAAAATATGCCGATTAATTTAATGAAAATCTCTATTCTGTATTCGTCAAATATAGTGATAATTAAAACAAATGAAAGCTTATGCTTGAAAGATGATATTGCTCTAGTTTTGTTTCAAATATATACTTAGCATCATTCGGTTTCATAGTACTATTTAAATAGAATGTTTCATTGTGCACAACATTTACACTGTAATTAATCGAACAGTAAGTCTTTTTCATGGAGTATATTGCTCTTTTTGCTTAAACAGTATTAAGATTTTATGCAGTGTTGCATATTATTGAATTATATGTAGCTAATATTGCGTTACTAATTCATCTTAATTAATAAAATATAATTCCGATTTCATACTTATTTAATCTCTTTGTTTTATTAAGTTATTCTCAATATAATAGATCTTATTGTTTTATTGATAAAGCAAAAGTTGTAGGTCTTGACATTATTTATATTATATCCTATAATTTTATTAGGAATATTAGGTCTTATTCCGATGCAAATTGGTTGCGTACTAAATATCGTCCTAGCCAACCTAAAGTAACACACAAAAAAAGGAATAATAATCTATTTCAATAACTAATACCCTTGGCGCTCTATTGTTAGATATTCTATGTATGGCTAATGGTAATTTGAAAAATGATGCACCGGTAGCAAAATGGAGTACTGCTGTTTTTCTTGATGTGTTGCACAGTTGACCTTATGACTTTCTGAATTGCAATGGCGGCCGGCTGGTAGGTACGTCGCATCGCCAGCGTGGCTCTGGTTATACAGTTTTAATTCAGACAAAAAGTCATACCGTGTCAATAATGAGAAGTGTTTGATTCAATTTTATTTGCAACCATTGATATTGATAGGCTATCATTCTTCGGAGCGTTTTTATTCTTATCTGAATCATGTATATGCTTAGATGAGGCATGGGCTTTATTAGAAATTACTTTCCATTGCTTGCAATAGCAATTTTCGCATTTGTATAAATATATTTCTATGAAGTTGAAATAGAAATTTAATAACTTCAGTTATTCAATGTTAGCTGAATAGTTTAGTATAGCAAGGATCTGAACCAGTATGAATTGTATTTAACACAAAGGGAAAACCATCAATAATAATTTATTTTTTATGTGTAGTAAACTTGCCAGAAGTATTCTATAAGCCGCCATATTAAGTAAAACAAAGACACGGATCTAAAATTGCCGAAGGAAATATGAGTGGATGGGATTAGAAACTACAGATGTTTTCTAATGAGTATTAGCATATTAAAACTAAATTGATTCTCTGGGATGTATATCTAATGGACTACATGAGGATATTTTCAATCTGGTCAATACATCAAATAAGAAGACTTACTTGGTTTAAGTTAAATAAAAGGGAATTTTTTATGTTCCGCACACGCACACAAAAGGATACCACTCAACGAGCGGCGCGTGTGCGCAAAAGACCGCTGACATTGGACTTAAAGTGCTGTAGGTTGAAGTTTTCGGGAAAGACGTTACTCAGAAGTTGATTCCAGAGAGAGTGATGGGCAGCTTGTGTCTGATGGATGTTGGCACAACCCTGGGCAAAATCATAATTGCCAACTCATTCGAACACCTTTCGTAGTAGTATCGACAGTAAAGAGACAGGTCCGCCACTTTTCTTCAATATTCAATGCTCTCTAGTCTTCGGTCAACTCTGGGTCATCCACAAGATGGAATGCTCTCCTCTGTATGAAATCTAATATCTTGAGCAAGTGTTTGGGTGCCGAGCTCCACACATGGGGACATTATTCCAGAGATGGTCTTATTTGGCCCTTAGAGAGAAGTAAGAGCTGATGCGGTGTATACAATTGTTTTGCTCTATAGAGTGCTCCTAGCTTTTGTGCTGCTGTGGCGGTTTTGGTGACGTGACTACTCCAAGACATGTTGTTTTCTACGTTGATGCCCAGCAAGCTTATGGTTGCTGCCAGTTCAGTGTTTGTCCCGCCATTGATAAATCGATTGATCCTGCGGTGATTCCTTTTTTTGAGAAAATAGCTGCTTAAGGTTTCTCTACTGGACACTGTTTTCCTCATCCATCCCACGATAGCGTTCATATCCTCATGGCACCAATCTGATTTTCTTGCTCGCGTTTGGAACGAGCAGCGGCTATTGAGGTCCGCAACATGAATGAGGGTTTAAGAGTGCTGTTGTCCGCAAAGCTGTAAATATAATTATTTGTCCTGTTTAAGAGATTGTTCATATAGAGCAGGAACAGTATGAGAGATAATATACACACCTGAGGATCTCTGGCCTTGATTTTAAGTTCCTCCGAGAGATGTCCATCAATATTAACTCGGATGATTTTCTTAAGAAATTAGAAAGCCATAGAAGCAGTGCTGGTGGTAGTCCGTATGCTGTCAGTTTGTTTAACAATCCGTCATGCCACACTCTATCAGATGCTTCAGATATATCGAGAGCGACTGCACGAGATTCGCCATAGCTCTCGATGGCTTTCGTCCACATGTCGGTCACCTAATTGAGGAGATCCCGTTGATTTGTGCTTATGGAAGTCATACTCGCGATCGCTTATGATGCATGCCGATTCGAGATATTTTAAGAGCTGTTCGTTGATCAGTCTCCATAACTTTGGACATGATCGAAACTTAGGCAATTGGACGCTAGTTACTTGAAATCGTTATCTGATCTTTCTTCGGGATTGGTTGCACCTGAGCACATTTCCAGCTGGAAGGAAGGCATGTAGTTCGGCATGATAGGGAGGAAAGCCTGCATGGTGGATCTGTTAGTTCAGCAGTAATTTGTTAAGCACTACTGCGGGAACGCCATCCGATCTTGTGACCTTGTTAATGTCTAGGCTTTTGAATAAACGTTTCACTTCCCGTTGGCGAAATGCCAGACCTGGCACTGAGGAATTCACTCTCGGGGTAGTTGAGGGGGTCTTTACTTGAAGATCTAAGGTAGAATTTGATGCTAGAAGCCGTATTGGATAAAATAAAGAAGCATATTTTCTACAAATGGCAAAAAATAACTTGAAAATGCGTCCAAACGCTATTGAAATTTCGACGTCAATTTCCTAACCCGAACAAACTGAGTTGAAAACATTTTAACTGCAATTAATGTCAAAAATTAATAATTGCTATCAGTATTATTTAACCAAGTTACCATTATGAACGATAAAATGTCCAGAGAAATCAGGCATTGCAAGCATTTCATCCGTTTTTAAAATAATGGAAATGATAATTGTAATGATACTTTTTGCGATAACCAACCGATATTCATCTTACCAGAAAAATTTTACCGTATATTGTTAAGAATAAATTTAGGCATTGTTTAGAACGCAAAATTCCATCACGATCTGTCCAGTATGACAACATAATTAGACATTGCACTTTTAAAATACTGGAAATGATAATGATACTTTTCGCAATAAACCACTGGTATTGATCTTACCTGAAAAATTTTACAGGATATTGTTAAGAATGAATTATTACGCAAAATTCACCAGTATGATTAGATAGATTTTAACACCATCTAAATTTTTTTTCTGCATTTCGTGTATGTATATTTTTTTTCTATGAAATTGTTTAAATCATCATAGAAGATTTGTTTTGTTGAGACATGAAAGTTCATGTAAAAATATATATTCAATTCTGAAATCTAGTTTGATTGTTTTATATAAATATACATTACGCTAAAAGCTCATGCCACAATTATTAATTGATGCAGGTGTAATAGCTCTCAAATTTAAGATAATGTGAAGCATCAGTTCGTACACGTTAAGTTAAAAAGAAATTTATTAAAACCAGTGTTCCTAGCTATAAATACAAATGTTGATGGTAACGTATTTCAAAATCTCCAAACTGGAAAGTTTACTTACTTTCTTTTAGATGAGCATTACAGTTGAATAAATATATTTGAGATATACTATAATATTGTGCCCTTTATATTTATAAAGGAGGAAAATTAGTTTCGGCCTGATATCTATGGCTTTTGCCATAAAAGAATAATTTATATTACATTAACATAAAGTTCAGAGGATGGGAAAAATAAATAAATAAACAAATTATCAAAAATAATAATGATAACTTCCAGTTTGCAATATATATTGAATGAGTGTTATCTTATTCATTTTCGTATTGCCGTCGAAAATATGCAGAGTGTTTAAAGGAAGGTACTCCTAGCTTAACATCCGCATCCGGATATTTAGAACTAGAGTTCCCAGACGTTCCTTTTATCCTTTGAGTCTTTTTTTATGGAAAAAATTTATGTTTTTTATATACCTCAATGGAAAAACGATCCGGATATTGCCGAATGGATGATTGTAACCTGATAACCATCCTGACTCTCCGAGTATTCGATGTTCGCTGACTACAAATATTAATATCGGGATGCAAAAAAAAATGAGGATACGAAGCCGTAGTACATAGTTAAATACCAGAATCTTTTGGCTCAATGGTACGAGGGAGCATTATTTAATATCTATTGCGCCAAAGCATGGATCAGATACCAGATTTGCAAAGTGTGAACTTCCAACATTTACATCCCAATATTATAAACAGCCGAATTTAATGAAAATGTGTATTACTTATAAAATTGCATTTTAAAGTTTGTAAATTATCCAGGTTATTTTATTTAAATGCCGGCTTAGTTGAGACTTAATTGATATCTACCCTAGAAGTCCACAATTAATGTTTTGATTTTTCTTTTCTGCTTATTTTTAGAAATATAGTCTATTATTATTTTGAAAAGGTCCCGTCTAATTCATATGGAAAATACTCAGCTTTGTCTTGGATATGCCAATAATGTATGTCACCGTGATCAAATTTTACCATTGTCATATCTCTATCTATTTAACTATTTTTAAAACCCTCCAGAAGAGAATGAATTGTAGTTATTAGAATATAATTACTTCAATCAAATCTGACCATCGCGTTGGGAATAATAATATGATTTTTTATCTCGTCTCTGCAATGATTATACAATGTGGAACAATTTCAATATCTTAAATACCGCATCTCCCTTAGCTTAAATTCGATAAGAGCTTATAGCGAAGCTACTTTTCAAATATTGATATATAAAAAAATTGTTCCTCATTTTTAATATGAGGTAGTTAACGTCTAATCTCGGCTGTTTTTTTGATATAGCTCGAAAAATCAGAATTTAATGAATCATAATTGTTTATACTCATTTATTGAAATCATGTTAAAGGAATTAACTTATAGGTGCTTAAAGTGCCTTCCATTTACTTCTTGACAATATGCTAGATATTGCGAGAACTCGTTTAAAAAATTCGAGAGACTGTACGTATTTTGGATTCGTCGGCACAAAAGTTCGATTCTTTTAACTTTTCTATATCATTTGGTTTGATCTTGTAGACAACATTTTCTAAATGCACCCACATGAAATAATCGATAGGAGTTAGATCAGGTGAACGAGGTGGGCACTTAATTATATGCCTACTCATCTTTCCAGATATACTATTACTTCATTCAGATAATTTTGTACTTATCTGGCATAATAATATGGTGGTGCTCACAGAATCTAGCTTTTCTCAATTTATAATCAAATTTAATGCACTTTAATGAAACTAACTTACCCTTTGCCCTACGATATCAGTTCAAAATTAATATTTGCGGAAATATTCCCGATTCCTATGAGGATTTTTTTCTAGCCCAATGATAACAATTATGCCGATTAACATTTCCATTAAGACAGAACGTCGAGTCATCGGAAAGCATTATTTGATTAATAAAATTTGGATTAGCATTACACCGCTCTGCCTAAGTTATCTCAGAGACTTTTGCACCAATTTAATTTTGCAGGTTTCAAGCTTCTCTCTTCGATAGGCAATCTACTGATAAGTGCGATGAGTTTTTATCCAGGCCAATAATTCGGGTGGAGAGGTGTGGATTTTCCTCTGAGCTGAGCAAAACATTTAAAGCTTTATCGCAGTTTTTGGAGCCCCAGATCTTGAAAGATGTTTTATATGACCCGATGATTTGCTTTCCTTAAAATGTTGCTTACTATGGACCGGGGTAGTGGATTTATGTCTGGATATATTTATCATTAAAAATATCACAAACCTCCTGCTGCATTCACCTGCGATTATCAAAACCCAGTATCAATGATATTTCCATTCGTTCTGTATCCCTTTAGTAAATTCATTCTCTTAATAATCTAATAACTAATATCAAGTTCGATATAGCTTTAAAAAATACTATCAAAAACGCAAAAATTTACAAACCCATTAGAGCTGATAGTAGAAGAAGAATTAGAAGTAGAAATATCTTATAAAAACTTAATCCAAGCTCAGTATCAGAAACTCCAAATGCTTACTTTATTTTACGCCTGTTTATAATTCTATTACTTTTCTCAGACGAGCAGTTCTTATGATATTTAAACCCAAATATGCTCAAAAATCGGTTGGGTTTAGACATTAGGTATATAATAATAAAGTTATTTAGAATTTTTATATGAATCATTTTGTCGAATAATAAACAAGGCGTTCCAATAAAAAATATATCGCAATGGCTGAAGAACTGTGAACCTGGCAACACTGCAATGTCACAAACAGCTGCTTCTAAGATATCTAAATCATTACAGACTTTCGTTATACACTGTATATTATGATTTTGGAGCTCCATGACAGAAGCAATTCCAGACCAGTAACCGCTGTTTCATTGGCTGAATTTAACGTTGCTATTTTGTAAAACGGAATGAACATTCGTTGTATGTTTTATGACTAGAACGTCTAACTCATCGTTTTTTAATTGTTCTCAATATAAAAAATTAAATTGTGCTTGTTAAGTAAATATTGCACATGAAACCAGAAATATAATGAAAAATTCCTTCTCTCGCCATGACAAATTGTATATTTTACTGTTCATTTTAGTGCACGGAATACGATCTTCAGAACTACCTTATATGAGACATTTTATTTAAAATGGAGTAATAGAACGTGAAATTCAACAGACACGCTCAAAAGTTTTGTATATGTTAGATTTCTAAAGTACCCGTATATTATTTATGACGCAAATTGAGAGAGCAATTTGGTAATTGTGTATTAATATTTGAAATAGAAAAATTTGGGATTAAACAGTTCATGTTAGATTTAGACAAAAATAGAACATCTCGATAGTTGGTAGGCAATTCGGCTTTTGGAATTAATTTGAAATATGTCAATCGTTCTTTACATTGAGCATATTATTCTTCGGGAAATGACGTGATTTGCATAGACTTCTTCTTAGATTACATGTAAATCGACATTCAGGTGAGATACAATTTATGTGAGATGTACATTGTATAAATACGGTTTGCAGTAAAATTAACTGACGAAATGAACAGAACCAAGGATGGCATTGAGAGTGTTAACGTTAGTCGTATTCTCAACATTCTGCTACATTTATTGCACAGGGTAAACTATGCAATTTACAATATTGAGTCCCCAGTCATATCAACACACTCCTCTAATCAAGTACTTCGTTGAAGTATGCCTCCAAAATAGAGAATAATCATCTTGCGAACATATTTGGAAAATGATGCCAACTAGAACTAAACAAGGCTCTTTCAGAATCATGAAATATCAGAGGATGGATGCATTGCAATAGCGTCGAGTGTCAAGATCGAAGATTAACTATTAAAACACGTAATCACCTCAGTAATTAACATCGATGTCAATACAGATAGATTAGGGTAGCGTAGCACCATCCAGAGAGTGTTACATCTACGCAAGCACAATTTTTGATAATAACGTTTTTTTTGGTGGATCGGTATCAAAGATGTTTCAAATAGTATTTATTACAATTCCTGCAAAAAATCTATAATTTCCATTTAATTGACTTAAGCTTCCTTTATTTGAGAGGAAATCGGTAATTTTTCATAATGCTGCATGATAAATTAACCAGGCAACGAAAATTTCCTCCCTCACGCATTTATATAATCTAACAAATCTTCGATGCTTAGGAATCTTTTGTTGACACCTTTCGTTCGTTTTTCACATGAAATCAATTGGAATTGTTTAATAAAGGAAATAAATTGAAATGGAGGGCCTTTCAATAATTCAAGGGTAGTTAAATAAGAAAAACACCGAAAATGCCGAAACTAATTGTATTTTATTAGACTTAAAAAATGCTTTATGTTGTGTTGTTTTAGAATGCCTTAATGCTGATTTATAATTGCGTAACTTTTCATTTAATTCACACTAAAATGCCTTGCAGTTATCCAAATTGTTTGTTTAGCGCTATCTGTGCAGGAAAATGAGCAAACATCGTGATCTGTAATTTTTCTTGACAATTTATTTATAATCGATCTCCAACTTATTTCTTAAAGCGTAGTTTTCATGATTAGTGTTAGTTTAGATTGATGAGCAACTTAAATATCAGTTTACTGTCCACTTCAGTGCTCTTATCCTAAACTTTCAACGAAGGTGATAGCCATATTAATCTTCATTATTTTGACTCCCATGCATTGATTTTTTTGTTATTCTCCCTTAAAAGAAAACCTTAAGAAAGATTACGTTGGGGTTTGAAACCTTCGGCAACATGCACTAAAACAGAGTTTTATCCACATTACCGAAACAGAATTTTTGCACTCGACGCGCGTTTCGCTAACCATGTTAAACTTTAAGGTTTTAATCATCTTCTGATGATGCTAACATGGTTAGCGAAACGTGCGTCGAGTGCAAAAAATCTGTTTCGGTATTGTGGATAAAACTCTGTTTTAGAACTTAAGAAAGATGTGCATGTAAGTAAGTTTATTTCGAAAAAAAGATGGAATAACCCAATTTATATAACTTTATAATCAATCACTGTACCATAATCAAAAATTAAGCATGATGCGTCATTTTAGGTTTTGAGACATGTTTATAAAATTAAGTGTGCTTTTATTATAAAGGTAATTAAATAATAATAAAAAGTGTAGAAGCTTTACTTTATGTTAACAAAAAACTTCAGCGGCCGCCAAAAACATCAGAGGCAGTGCCACTGATTTGTCCAATCACATATCAAGTTTTATTTTAAATAAAATGGGCAGGGCGGTGCGAGCATGTCGACAAGATTTTTTTAACGACAATCAGAAAAACGTAACTTTTGTATTCACTAAATGGACAAGGCAAAAGTTCCACTTTATAATAAAGCTCAGTGGCAGAAAAATATTTTTTTGCTGCCGCTTCATACAGTTGGTTTTTCTAAGCAAGTCACAAGTTTTTTTTAATTAATTTGGCGATCCACCCATGTTACTTGTGGCATATCTGTCAATGTGAATAATATTTTTAATAAAATAATCAAGTTGGCTTTTGCTAATAATAAGGGAGAGTACGGGAATTGTGGTCACCTAAGCACAAAACGCTCCTGAGGCTACATAGTTCATCTTACACTATTAATAATTATATGCCCTTAGGCGGTTATCATTGTATTATTATTGTGCAGAAGGATAATTATTCGACTATTTCCAAAACGATGTAGTAGAGCTCAGAATACAAAGCGCACAATTCCCCACCTATGCAAGTAATAGTGCGCATGAGTGAAAAATTGTGCGCATGAAGACGTGGGAAAAAAATAAAAGCCAAAAAAATTAATAAGGAAATTATTTCATTATCCTTATGCTCGGTTTGCACCGCTACAGGCTTCGTGAATGATTCCATGTTGAGCAGCTAACACACCGATACCATAATTCCCGATTTCTTCCAAACTCATTGCAAATTCTACAAATTTCATTTGTCTCTTCAGGTCTCCCTATACGCCCCAATTCCTCCAACGATTCGTCATCACAATCCTCATTGCTTTGCTGAGAATCGTCATTGGATTCTGATAGTACCTCTTTTTTCCTTTACTTTTCTGACAATTTTTCCTTGATGTTCTTTTTGTCCTTTTTGGTATCGCTTTACAGCATTAGCAGCTTTTTTTCTCTGCTGCCTTACTTTTCTTCTCTTCTGTTAACTCTGTTTGCTCTTTCAGAGAGGTTGATGTCAGTGTCTCCGAACTCTGTTTATCCCGAGACTTCCTCTTTACCATGTATGGCTTTACTTTCTGACTGAAGTGATTGCCCAGAATCAGCAAAATGGGGATAGTTTCAGTGGCGTTCACATTGTTTTGGAAATGCTTCAACCAATCAACAAAAAGATTTGAATTAATCCATCCATTTTTTGAGCAAGTATATAGGGCACCAATGGGATCATTATTTTGTAACGCTGGGGATATTCGTTCTCGTGGGTATATCATCATAGGGGGACAATATTTGCCAGTAGCACTGATCGAAAATACAGCTGTTATAGTTCGCCCTCTTTCTGCCCACGTAATAGCCACTTTCTCAACACCTTTAGTTCCATAAACTTTTAGACATTTCTTTTCAAGTACGATAATTCCTGTCTCGTCCATGTTATAGATCCTATTCGCAGGAATCTTATTCGTATCCATTAATACCGTAAGATTATTTAAAAACTTTTTGGTGCCCTCGGAGTTAAAGGAAGCGAACCTGTTTATGCTTGTGCCTTAGGCTCATTTCAGGATTTCTTTTTAGGAAGCCGTCGAGCCGTTCTTTACCGTGCTCGATTTTATGCTCTTGGGCATATCTAAATGCCAAGCGAGGATGATCTATTGGTGTTAGACCATAAGATATTTTGGCGAGGGTCAGCACGTTTGTTGCTGCTCAATTTGCAGATAAAAACCTTTCGGACGAGGCGAGTTGAACTTAAACCTTCTGCCTTTGTTTGCTCTCTTAATGTCGACTTTGCAATGTTGAGAGCTCGACCAACTTCTCTTATTTTTCTGCCATTTGCTATTTCATTGAATGCTTGTTTAAATTTAGCCGGGTTCCAAGTATTTATTTTTGGTTTTACGATCATATTTTCGTGGTATCTGAAAATAAGAGAGAAGAAATTTGTAAATTATGATACTAGTAATTTAAACTTATGTGGCTTAGTTTGGGTTAGTCGCACAATTGCCCTTTTGTTTTTACAAATAATACAATGGCCACCACAGACAAAAAATTTTTATTTAACATCAAATTACTCCTAGGATAATAGCGGCTACAGTTATATATGCATATAACTCACTTTCTTATTTTCTACTCAAAAAATTATAACAAAATGAGCACGTGCACATAAGCCAACATGGTGCGAGCAACAACTGCAGTAGACAGCATCCGGTTCCCGCGTTGCATTCTTTACAACTTCTGACAGGTGGCAGTGCCTCTCCACGACAGAAATATTTAGTGTCTAGCCTTGAAGCGTCACTCGAACAATACCCCCACTTGCCGTTACTAACTACTTACGCGATAAAGCCCACAGAGATTTTTGCAATAAGGATGTAAAAGTGACAAGATAGTATTTTCTTAAAAATTAATATGATACGTTTTGGATCGAAGCTCAAACTACAGACGATTCGCAAAGAAATATTTTATTTTATAATGCTATTATTTCTTTAAACGGTAGAATGTTGGATTAAACTAAAAATATTTAGTTTTTTGAATCTCTCGAGTAGAAAGGTATCCATGGAAAGTTCACGAGCCAGTTGAGAAAGTCTCTTACTGCCAGAATATTATGGAGAGGTGCTCTGTCTTGCCAAAATATATGTCGCCGAGTTTGAAGCAGTAGTTCTTCGATAAATTGTTCAATTTAATTTTCCAAAACTCCAGGTCTCTTAACCCATTTAAGGTGCCACGGATAAAAACCCGAACTTAATTGTTTAATGCACCACATTTTAAATCCATTTATTCTAAACAGGAAAAATGTCCCTGTATGTGATCAAAAGAAACAGATTTCAAATTGAGATATTTCAGAACAAACTGTTTAAGTTGTTTTTGTCTTTAAAACAACAAAATCCAAAAACACACAATTCAAGGAGTCAAAAATCAATGTATCTCCCCCCATGCCGTTGTATATAGGCTAATAATGTAGCGAGAATAAAGATTTAAAAAAATATTTAACTGCGATTATCTGATATGATTGCAAAACTAATTGTATGATATTTTATGGAATAGTATATTGTGTAACTAGGAGGAAAAGCAAAACATGCTTTTCCTACGAGTTGCACATACTATTTTTTATCCGATGGAAATTAATTAAAATACGTCCTTATATTAATAGAGCCAAATATTACTCTAAATAAAAACGGTGTTTTAAATTTAAACTCAACATAATATCAAGTTTTGAGTCGAGCGAGCTTGAAGTTTATTACGTAGCTACGGAAACTACAGCTAAATTTTTGTTTTGATAGACGTCAGATCTGACAAACAAGGCGTTTGAACATGACAATGTTACATTCTCGGCCTAGGACGGGAATGTTATATTCCCGGACAGTTATTTTCTATTCTTGTACAGTTATTGCATGTTGCCAAGCAACGAATACAATATACTGGAATCATGACTTTGCGGCGAGAAAACACATCGGAAAGGTGTCGTTTTTCGTCCGATCCGATAAAAAAAAAGTTTTTAAATTTCGTTATTTTTATTTGACTTTTGCTACATTCTGTATTTATGATTCCTGGTATTGTTACTAATGTAACTAAACGTTATAAATTGGATAATAAATGATAAAGTCAATATTTTCGAAAAACCGTGTATATTGAAAACAAAGGAGAATATCGGAAATCCTTAGAAAAGTATTTTTTGTATTTCGACAAAGATCATTTTGGTAAGGAAAAACATAAATAAAAATTTGGATTGAAAATTCTCGGAGGGTAACGAACTTATGCAAAAATGCAGGGCTGCATTTGTTCTTTATCATTCGCACATGAAGTCATAAATGTCGGGTAATCCACGTGAAACAAGAATTTGTAATGTCACAAGCTTAGGTTATTGCCCGGCGTTTTATAGTATTGTTACAAGCATGCAGTTTCTAAAATTCTATAATCAACTTTTGACTCAAACTAAAACGTAAAGTTTTATTTAACAGCTTAAAACAATATCTACATCAGTGTATTGAATTGTTTGTGATATAAAAAATTACCGAATAAGGTGCCAATTTATTGCGGTTTCGTCAAAAGTTACCCAGAGAATTTTTTTTATATTTATATTTGGAAAGTCTAAACTGAAATAGATAGTTGAGAAAATAATTCTATAAAAGCCAACGCTAGTATAGAAGTGTTAAAAACAAGTATCCGAACTTTGTTAATAGCTATGTCAGATTGAACTTTTAATTAATAAGTAAGAAGAAATTCCTAAGTAAGTACTTGTCACTAAAATAATTATGGATGCATACATAGGATAGATAGGCACATAAATAGATAGATAATCTTTTATTTATCATAAATCATAAATGATTACAATAAAAACCCCCAATGGAGCGTGGAATATTGCCAACATAACAAAAACAGTTTAACGAATGCAATAAAAATTGTTGACGTATTAATTTAAAAGATACTTAAAACCTCAACAGTACGTACATGATAAGAGACCTCGTAAAAGATAACACAGATTTTAGACGTTTTAAGACATGTGGCAAGAGAAGTTTAACTAACCAGCATATCTTAATCTCAAGTATAAAAATTTCATCCAATGAAGAAAAAGCTCGTCAACAGAAATTTCTTTAAACTATTTTCCAGCCTAGTGTATGCAAGGTCACGTATCCTCTCAAGTATAAAATTAGAAAATTTTGTCATAGAAAATTCAACGTTTTTTCTGCAAGTACCTAAAATTAATTGGCACGCGCAAGAGTTGTTTGGTTTCAGTAAAATTTTTAAATAAATCTATATTCTTGGCTTCAAACAATAAGCTATTCATATGTACATGAATTGCACCCTATATTATAGTCAAAACGCTCCTATAAAATAGTTGTTATTACATTTTAAATATAATGTGGAACAAGTATTGTTTACATTTAATATGAAACTCCCAAAAAAACTGTACTTTACATGGGATTGTGTAAATATTTAGCTAAAGCTGGCGGCACAGCATGTACACTAACCATTTCTGATACAATATGTGACACTGGAGTTAATCGAAAATAATTTTCTAATAGAGATCCAAGTAGAATACACAATATTTTCAATGTAGCTATACAGCCACCCAAATAGAGCTTCAAGAATTCTCTTAACTTATCAACTAAAGCATTTCATTAGCGTTTTACAGCAAATTTGTTAATTACCTCGCCAACTACATATTTGTGGTTTTGTTTTTGTTTTAAGGGGAACACAAGCCGGGCTAACTTTGGTGACCAGTTGGTAACTAAAAGTGATAATGAAAACTTTACATAACTTTCAAAAAATAAAGAAACGTACGAATATTTGGTAAGTGTTAAAGTAGCTCCGAGATTTTTGAAATTAAGGTGTGACAGAGTCTCAATTGCTTATATTAATTTATTTTTACACCTTCATCTTGGGAACGAAAATACAGAAAATATAAAAGTGCTGCACTTTTATCTTTTACCTTACATGCAACTTCTAACTTTAAAAACCAACTTTCCAAGGTAAAGAAAGAATAGCTACTGTCTACAGCAATCAGACTGTCTTTTAGTTATTCACTACTATTTTTCTTAAACTTAAAAACGAGAACCGTCCAAAAGAATCACATTGTTTGTGTCATACGTAATTACAAAGTTTCCGGGCAACTAAAACCTTTTCAATTTGCAAAAAAAATTCTAATCACCCAAAATAACTATACTTGACGATTTAGTAACTCTCAAAGATTGGTTTGAGGATAAGCAATATCACCATTGTCTCTTAATTACGCAAAATAATAATAAATAAAAAAAAAACAACGGAAACACGGGGCTTCTTTATTTACTACAACGTCTACTTCGCCATATTTTCAGCCTGGACTTGCTACGTCACGAAACCTCAAACTGCATAATGTCCAGGCCGCATTTAGGCAGAATCTACCATTGATTAGCAATAGGCTATAAATTAAGGTCTCTCATTGGTTATTGCTAATCGCTGGTATGTTTTGTACAAAAATTGCTAATCGCGGGTACATTTTGTCTCCCTGGTAATAGGCATTTTCACTGTTGCCAATAGCAGGTAGGATTTGGCTTGCGATTGCTAATTAGCGGTATGTTTTGTCTAAACACATGCACGTAGATATTTGTTACAGATATGACTCTGAGGTTTTTGATGAATAGAGGAGATATGGAATAATACAGGATTTATTATTTTATCATTTATACATAAAAATTTTAAATTATTACAGCTAAATTTTAATGTTTAGTGCGATTTCGCATTTGGTACATTTTTATTTACATTCAAAGCAAGATTTCTTTTCCTTTTTGGATTTGTTTTTTCACCAATTGCTGGTCGACCTATAGGTCGACGCTCTGGTTACACCTGGTTTCCCTCTGGAGATGGATGTCGGCTGAACTCTTATTGAAGCACCAGATCGATTGCGTAGACCACGTACTTAAAAATGTATCCCAACTATTTTTTGTTTTAACTTTATCCAGCCTTTTTAAACATCTGTTTAATAGTACTTTACATGTACCAAACTTAGTATGTTGTTCTCGTAATGCACCAAGGAAATTTTCAAACTCATTTTCATTGGAATTTTTGTTTCCTAGGACTGGCAGTATTTCAGAATTTTCATTTCCGGCGTTTATAGGCTCATAATTTAGAACTATTTCATCATTTAAAGCTGGATTATTTGAGCAGTTAGACTTAGTTTCAATAAGTGGTGCATAAAATCCTTTTCCTTAGCGTTATCACCTAGTGCCAAAATTGCCATCGCGTATCTATCATTAGTGTCAATTGCAATAGGGTCAGAATAAAAGGAAAATACATCAGCCTGATACTTACACAGTTTTCCGAGGTTTCCACTTGCACATGTGCAATGCCCAACGCTTGTGTGGATATCATAAAATAGTTCTCGCACTTGCTACTGGGTACTTGAAAATGATATTCGTTAATTTGAATTATGTTGTTTTTGGTCAAATATGATGTTTTCACAAAACTGCTCTAGAACGGTGCACGTAAATCTACTAATGCTACGACATTGTAGCCTTTACAGCCATTTTAAAACTATATCTTTATAAAGTCGCACGCATATTTCAGAAAAGTTGTTAGTTTGATTGCCATGTGTACTGTACTACTATCCGTGTATGGCAAACACCATGCATGTCGTCGCTCCCAGTACGTCTGCAAATAAGATGCCCAATTCGGGTATTTAACATTAATTTCTATTGATAAAGCGGATTTAAAATTATTTTCTGCAGTTTCTATATTTAAAGAGATTAGTATGTTTTTGAACTGTCTGTATAAAATTTGACAATCTTCTTTTTCAATAGAATGTTTCTTGTCCAATAACCATCTCCAGATGGATTGTGACACATGAAAAGAACAGAGTAAAAGTTTTGATGCAGGACATATTACACGGAGAGCTTGTCTTTCTGCTTCACTGTCATCTGTCATTATAGATTTTGGACAGACACCGCCAAAAGCATTGACTCCAAGAATTTCTTTTATACCACTTAACCCAGATGTATAATCCTAAGATGTTTGATTTTGTGTTATGAAAACTGTCAGAGGTACTGCTCCAGCAGATGTTACTGTTAGGACAAACGTTATGACGTGATTTTCAGCGTCGCATGGAGATGTACTATCAGTGACTGATAAACTGTGGGCTCTTCGCATTATTGGTGTTATTATTACCATACGAAATGGATCCTCGTTGATGTGCAAGCAAACACCTAACATTTCATACTCGGGCACCTTTTCTAAAAGAGAAAAGATATGTATGTAATAAGACGCGCTATTTATACATCTAATTGCTCAAATGCTGCATAATACACAGACGGACAATTGAGGTGGCCCAAGAAAAAAATGCACAAAATTTGACTTCGCATATTTTTTATTTCACACATCAAAGAGATCTGATTTTTTTATTGTGTAGGTCCATGTTTCGACTATCGAGGACCATTATCAAAATATATACGACCTGCTGTACAGAGCATTGCATGATAAGATGTTTTTTCTTTGCGAAAGTTCAACGTTGGCTGTGGAATAACAAACCTAATGTTGATAAATACTAATATAGCCATTTTGTAGCGTAGTTCATTAGCTTTAATTGATTTTTTATTTATTGATCCGTCTGGTCTAGTTTTCGAGTTGTAGCATTTTTTGTGGTTACATGCTTTTATTATGGAAGTTTTGAGTTATTTGAGCCAAATGATTAATGAAACTGCTATTGAATCGTAAAAGTGTTTTTCTACGAGCGCGGTCCAAACAAGCACAGAATAATAATGACCCGTATTTAAATAAAATAAAAAGTATCTGTCAATTATACCTACTGTTGCTTTACATGACTATTATTGTTGACCTGACATGACTTAAAAATATATGGTTTTTGGTTTAAATTGTAATATCGCGAATTACGGAAGCTTTGAGAGAAAAGGGAATGATTAAGAGTTAAAAGGTTAAAACGGTTTTCTTATGTTGCATAAATAATTCGATCAATCAAATTTTTCTTCCACGTGCCAGGATACATTCAGGTAAATCTTGGGGTCATTAGAAGTATTCACTTTCTTAAGGCTTTCTAGCGACGCTGAGGATTATGTTTTTTGGGATACTTCGTTTTACACCTAGATTTGTTTAAAATGTTCTGTCAATCTGACAATTATAAGTGTTGTTCCTTGACATAATTTTTTACTACTATACCGAGGATTTCAAAATATATGGTTTTTGGTTTAAGTTACAATATCGCGAATTACGGAAACTTTTAAGGAAAAGAGTATAATTATGACTTAAAACAGTTTCTTATATTGCATAAAAACTCCAAAAGTGTAAGTTTCTAAAAATATATGAACATTTTGTTGTCTCTGGTGATTTTAGACAATTTTACTTTCCCGCACATTTTCCCGCATAGCGTGCGGGAAAGTACTACTTTGCGCACTGAGTAGCATGCGCAAAGTAGCTACTTTGCGCACGCTCGTAGGAAAAAGTGTTTATTATAGCACTGTTTTTAATCTGGAATAGACAACAGAATAACAACCAAAAAAATTAACAAGTACAATAACAAAACAAATTAGGCATGTTTTGTCACCATATTGAGAAAACATCAATTACCGAGTACGCCTATCTCTTGCAATAATGACGTTGATATCTTAAATAATTTATGCAGTTGTGGCAGCTCAACAAAAATGGGAATTAATAGAGCAAAGAATCATAGACAACTGCATAAGCAGTATATGCCCAGTCGAGTTATGGGCGTTATTAATCCAAGAGGTGGTATTGGTGTTTTGGAATACGCTTACAAAATATGCCTAATTTTTTTTATTGTTGTTTATTTTGTTGTTCTGCTATTTTGTTCTATATGCTAGATTAAAAAACCATCCCATAATAAAAAATTTCACGATTCAAAAGCAGTTTCATTAATCATTTTGTTCAACTAACTCAAACCTTCTTTAATAAAAGCATGTAATCACAAAAAAAACGCTATAACTCGGAAACTAGACCAGGCAGACGAAAAGTTTAAAAGCTGATGATTTAGGCTACAAAATCATTTTATATATTTATCAAAATTAAGTTGGTTAATCCACACGTTGAACTATCGCCAAAAACATCTTATCATGCAATACCCTGTAACTGTGAAAAACAGCAGGTTGTATATATTCTGATGATGGTCCTCGATAGTCGAAACATGTGGTAACCTAACAAAAAATGATCAGATGTTTAAAATTAAATATATGCGAAGTCATCTTTTCTGCATTTTTTCTTTGGACCACTTCAATTGTCCGTCAGTGTATTAAGTACCTGTAATGACCCAACACCAGTGCGTGACACGAAATTAATTTTCCTCCATTCAGTGTACCAATATTTTACTGTTCTATATTTTGGATTGATAGAAGCATTTGCGGTAAGACCTTCGTCCATTTCAAGTTCTAATTTATCATTGTGAAAATTACAGGCTTCCGTAATACCCATGCCATCATTAAAATATTTTTCGAAAACACTTCTGAGCTCGTTAGTAGCAGGTAAATAACCAAGTGCCTCTGCATTGCTCAATGCATGAGTATGTATGTTGTTAATCGTAATTAAAGCTGGTAAGTACTAAAATTGTTTTATTTATAATTTTATAAATACTGATTCAGATATACTATTATAAGTAGGTATACTTACCCTTAATTGTTCATTACTATAGCAACTCTATTTTGTCTGTATTTTTAGTACAATAGAAATTGACGCCTGACAGTTGAGGTTTTTTGATTTTCTTTCAGTGGATTTTGATTTATTAAAAGACGTATGGTGGCAGCTGTACTCTCTTCTAAAATTTAAAATGTTCGCAATATATGAACCCAAATGCTCGTCAGTTCATTGTCGAAATGATAAGTGCCGAAAGTACAGGCTGTCCAGCTTTCAGAGAGAATATAACTAAAAGGAGAGGTGACAGCTTGTTAATCGATTTTGTATGCCCATATCCAAGCCAAAGGGTATAATTGTCAAAATCAAAACATCATCAGCCGATTTCAGGTGATCAGATGTCATTATCATTAGCTTAAAACATTTTTCTGCCGATACTTGGTGGTATTGTTGTCAACGGAGCAGAGTCAAGGTCACCAAAAAGGGTACACCAACATGAAAGGTACCGACGCTTATTATCGCCTCTCCTTTTAGTTGTTTTCTCTCTGGTTTTTGTCACTCTGTAGCTCAGAAACTAAAAGGGCTAAATTTAACTTTAATATATCTACTTCCCGGCATAATATCTTCTTTGATGCGGTCTTGGATCTGCGTAATACACAAGAAGTATTAGTTTCGGCAGAAAATTCTGCTATCCACTGAATACATTTTGCACCAGAATTAATGGCAGCCCATAACACTGTTTTTCTTTTGGTTGATTTAGTAGTTCATAGCGAAAATTTGTGGGAAATTTCAAATCAGTATTCATATTGTCACGTAGCAGTAAGTTGGTAACGTAGCTAATAATGATTAAGGGGCACTGAGAGTGAGAAATAAATTAGAAATGCACGACTCACAAAACAAGATGGCATAATGCGTAATAAAAAATAATGCATGTGTAGACAAAACATACCGCTGATTAGCAATGACCAGCCAGATCCTACCTCCGATCGGCAACAATGAATATGGCTTTATTGCCAGGGAGACAAAATCTACCCGCGATTAGCAATGATTGTACAAAACATACCAGCGATTAGCAATAACCAATGAGAGACCTTAATTTATAGCCTATTGCTAATCAATGGTAGATTCTGCCTAAATGCGTCCAGGCCCGAGTATTCACGTAGGTTACGAAGCAGGGAACCTAATACCGGAAACCGCATCGTAAAAAATTACCTTCAGTTGGCAGGTTCTGATCCCATTATATCCCTTACCATCTTTGAAACGTAGAAATGTGTAATACATTTTCTATTAAATTAAGTAATTGTACGTGAAGTGCGATGAGAAATTGCAGGAAATTATATACGTGACAGAATTCATGATTGTCTCATTTTACAGATAAATTGAAGTAATATTTTGTAATGCCTTATGTTTTAAGTCAGCCCAGTAAAATGTGAAGTGGATTTGAACGATATTGTGTCGTAGTACTTAATTATGTCGCCATTTACTTTTTGTATTGTTAGCATGTTGTAATGAACATACAAAGGTATAAGAACTGCTTACGGCTTTGCTTTCTTAATTGAATAAAGAAGAATAATAAGTTACGGTTCTGGCCGCTAGTCTCTGTATATTAGCCAAGACATGCGTCACTAATTTATTCTATCATATAACTTGCACGAAATTGTATTGAAATTAACCTGTTTAAACAAACCCTTAATTGTATTTTTCAAGTATATCACTACCTAATTAAAATTCAGCTATACACTGGCTTACAAAAAAAGTGACGAGTGCCAAATTTAGAGTTTAATATCTTTTGAAGAGATACCTAGATCACATTAAAATTATTACTGATTTATAGCTATATCCATGGGTGCACATAAATTGGTTCCCAAATTAAGAACAGTCAAAAGAAATATGTAAATTGGTTCCCTACATTTTTAGTTTACCTGATCCTTAGCTGTAAAGTGGTTCCCACATTTTTATAAACCTGTTTATCTTACAAAGTACAACATAGTGTTTTACATTAAAAATACCAAGTAATAAAATACAAAATAATAAGATTTATAATTTCAATCTTTAATAGGTACCAGCACAGTGAAAAGAAACTTACCCTAATTATCCCAAACTAATGCAAAGTATACACAAGTAAGTGATAGCCATAGAGCAAGCATGCCAACTAAAATTTCAATACCTTCACATCCCCAATATATTTCGATTTTTTTAGATACCTGCCTCAAATTTATTTGGGGGGGCCAATTTACCATCGATTTCTTTACATTTACATACTATTGACAGATGTTTAAAATTATCCTTTTATTTCCTACCTACTGGGAACCAATTTACCAACACTCATATCCATTTGTATTAAACTTCCGGTTAGTTTAAATTTTAATACCGATTATTATACAGGCGCTAATCAAAAAGTATGTTTTCCCGATGTTTTAAAACACTCTGTAGAATAATCTGCCTATAAAATAAAATACCTGATAAAGCCATTTTTAAGCAAATCCCTGTGATTTTTTAATTTCGTTGGTATCTCTTGAAATACGGTCTTTTTCACCTTTTCTAGTTGTAGTTCAGAAACTATCAGTAGTAATTTAGATTTTTCCATTGTAATTCATAAAATCTTATTTGTAATTCAGATTTTTTAAATGTAGTTCAGAAAACCTCACTTGTAATTCAGATTTTTCAAATGTAATTTAGTAATCCCCATTTGTTATTCAGATTTTTCACATGTGATTCAGAAAATCTCATCTGCATTTTAGAAATTTAGAAAATTTGGTTTAAAATCCATAGAAGCATGTAAATGGTGAGGACCGTGACTGCTCTTGGTCTTACGGTCTTGGTCTTGGTGTCGCAAAAAAAGCGAGACCAAGACTGAGATTGTCTTTTGACTAGCAAGACCAAGACTGTGTAGGCAACAACTCAAGATCAATACAAATACTATGTTCTGCAAAACCAAGACTTTGCAAGTTGCAAGAGTCTTGCGAGATTCTTTAAAATTTCGCACTCTTGGTAAATTAAATGTTCGACTGCTAGATTTTTATGCTTTCGTAAATTTCGGATTTTAATTTATTCAATGTGGAATATACGGAAATCAAATTCAAAACAGTTTAAGATTATTTTGTTGTGTTGTTTCTTATTTTACGCCTTCTTTAAAAGCAAGACTCTTGCTGTAAGACCAAGACCAATATAGCATATTAGTTTGCAAGAACAACACTGAGACTATGTGCATGAACAAGACCAAGACTATGCAAGTCTTTGTTTTGCTTCGCTCATCAATAGTAAATAATCGTCCTTATGTAATTAAACATCCTTGTTCACAGTAATTTCTCCTGTCACAGTTGTCATAATTAAAAATTGTATTTCACGAATAATTAAATCACTTTTCGTGGAGTTAATGAATAATTGTGCCATTTATTAAAGTTTTATGCAAGGAAACCTGTTAAAAATTGTTACCCTGCAGGCATTTACTGCATGGGAAGTGCTTACAGCCCTTGTTTCCGACTCCTGATGTCACGTGTGTTATATATCATTTCGTCTGCTCTCCATATCGTATATAGCTTATCGTTATATATCATTTTAATCAATGAATTTATAATTAAACGGCTGTAGGTCGTTTGCCTTAATTACCGCATATAGTTAGTTATTGTCAATATTTCAATATAACTTTCGAAATTGAGAGAGCTTTTTGGCATAACAAAAAGTTCAGTTTTTGCTTCCAGTGATATTTTACCCTATACATCAGATATCACCCACAAAAATCTACCTTCTCTACAAATATACCATCTAGCCCAAGGAGTCTCCAAGCCCGTTACCACCCACCCGTTGAGTGCAAATAGAATCGGGACTCATCGGAGAATAATATTTCGGACCATTGGTGCTCGTCCCAGTGAAGTCTTTCACGAGCAGAATTAGGGAGGGATATGCAATGTTTCCGAGGTAGCATTGATGTTTTCGGTGGGACTATTGAATAAACCCCCTGTCCTTTATTCTGCGGCGAACCGCTTGATCTCCCACAATTTTAGTGCGAACTTGTCTTAGACGCCTGTTAGTTACAACAACGATGGTGTCCTTATTGCTGATATTGTAATAAACGTATCATCTAAATTGGATATAACTTTTGAACGATCTGAGCCTACTCTTTTTGTATACTATCCAGTATCTCGAAATCTGGTATTTGCCCTTCTTGCTGTGGTTATTTGGAGTGCCTGTAATACGTGCAGCATATTTCCACTGTTAACCAAAGCGACAATTTCTGCAAATTGCTCTGGATTAATTTATTCATTTAAAATCCACTCCTCTTTATTTAGGTTTTTAATGACAGCTCTATGAGCTTGTTATTATGACAGTAATAGCCAAAATAGAGAGGGAAGGTATTATATTATTAAACCGCTGTATTTCCTTAAGAAAAGAAAAAGAAATAAACTTAGTTTTTGTTTGAGCCTGTGTAATATTCCTAACCTAGGTCAATAATGAAACGGAAACGGAAAATGTCAAAATGTCAAACTTGTTAGTTTGACAACTAGTTGTCATTTCGGATTATCTGAACAATGAGTAGGAAATGATTAATTTCAAAATTTAATCATATATTATATCACGAGAACTATCAATATCAATATTTTGAGCATGATTTTTCTGGAAAATGTTGAATGCAAAATAATTTAATAAAAACCCGAGACCGCGAAGCGATCGAGGGTTTTTATTTATAAATTATTTTGCATGAAACTATTTGCCAAAAAGAAAAATCATGCGAGAAATATTGAATGTAGTTTAATTGATTGAATTCATAGTTTGAGTGGTATACGACTAGATTATTTCCTGAATTAGTAACCTTGGTTACATACCCCAATGATGCGTTGACTAGGCCCGCTTATCAAATTCGACATGTAAATATTTCAAAATTTGACATTTTCTGTCACCTTATACCAAAATAATGAAATACAAATTTTAAAGAAAATCGGAGTTTTTAGCAATAAAAAGCAATATTAGATCATTCAAACCATTTATAAAATATTGTTTTTTCAAAAACCGTTAATGAAAATTGCAAGAATCAGCTACAATCGACAAAACGAAATCCAATATGGAGGACGCAGTTTAATCGCTGTTAAACAGGTCTAGTGCAATAATCACTTATCTAAACAAAATTAATTCAGAAAATCGGGCTGTCTGATTGGTCCATTTTACAATGAAGGAAATAATCAATTCAAATAATGATAAGGATTGTATCAGTGCTATTAGTAAACAAATTATATACAGTGTGACTCACTTTTCATGACTCCCCATAATATTCTTATTAATAATGCGATTTTGTCAAAATTTAGATGGAAAGAAGGTTCTTTGTAGGTATGGAGCTGTCAGGAGATTATTAGCGTTTTTTGGCGAGTAACCACGGTTAACTACAAGTAATACTGAAGTAAGTGCCAAGCGGGCACCCCACACCGATCTCCATTGATCTTGCATTGCTAGAAAAGAATATAGATATTTTGCATATTTATTTGAAAATGATCAGTTTGATCAGTGCAGAACGTTTACTCATATTTTTAATGACAGAATGGTGACCTCTGGAGATAAGCAAACTAATGGTATTTTTTCGATGAATATGTTCAGGATACTTTATGCTGCCCAAATCCCATTTGGGGCACATTTGTGTAGGAATTCCGATGCGTATGAGGCTTCTATAGAAGAATTTCATGAACGTATAATTTACAAACTTGTTCAGAAGTGAAAAACAAACATTTCACATGTTTAACGTTTCAAAATTAATCCGCCATGACTCCATCAGACCTCAAGTACCACACCTCGTCACGTATGTAAGTTGTAGTAAGCCGTAGTTGAAAAATGATGATGTAATAGTGACGTCACGAAACTTCCCCTCACTTACCACAATTAAATTAATCCTCATGAAAACAAAGTAGTATTCTGTAGTATGCCGTGGTTAATTGTAATTAGCTCGCGTAAAAACGCTTCTTGTTACGATATCTGTCAGTTAGAAAACTGAACTTCCAGGCTACTTGATATTTGAAAAATAAGTAGAAAATTATTAATATAAAAATCAAATCGAATCAAATATGGTAATATATCAGTGTTAGTAGTAAAAAAAATTCTATATATACCTCGGTTGAGAAGGCCATTATTAACCTCGCACATGCTCGGTAAATAATGGCTTACTTCTCAACCTAGGTATATAATATACTATTAATTTGGGAAGAGAGGTATTGTTTATTAACTATATACATTTTTAAGAGCTTGCAAGATATTTTGCTAATGTTATTTACCCTGGTGATATTACCGATCATTAATAAATACACAAGTATTCTAAAGTGGATGACTAGATTTAAAAGTACCCTGTACAATTTTCCTATATTCAACAAGATGCATATGTTAAAAAATATATTTAGTCAGTTTTAGATTAGTATGTAGGGCAATATCTGGAAATACAGTTTTACGTAGCGATTATTTTTGTAATGATTATTAATTATTAAACCATTTGTATTGTATCAATGGAATTTTCATATTATATTCGTTCAGTACTCACAATACTCCCATCATTGTGGATTGCACTTTTCTTGCCTCTGTAGCAGCTCCCCCTATATAGTGAAATCTAGCAAGAGGAGTAACGTTAATCAATAGAATGGCCTAAACTGCTAGATATAGGTCTATTTTTATAATATCCGGAAACCAAAAACGCATTTCTTTTTCATTTTACGTGCAAACAAATGATAAAAATAATTTTCCATAAAATCGTAGCACTTCGTCTTATTAGGTACCTAGATATCAGTATCAGAAGGGGTGGCTCCTAGCGGGTCTTGCACTTAGGCCACCAGATGTGCTCTCAGTCCGTATTTTAGAACGTCTAGGATGCCGGTCTTCCTTAAGAAACCCCGCATCTCCTTCAGACTAACACGGCTCGGCGCGGCTCAATCGGCATCGCCCCAAAGATTCTGAGTCTTGCCCACGCGATGGCGGGTATTTTATAAGTAGATAGATGGGGTCTCATCGTACCATTTTTTACTCTCTCCAACTCTGCAAATCACATCAGAGTCAGGTGCCGTCTAAGCCTACAGTGCCCTATGTATAATCTTACCAGGGCCCTGCACTCCTTTCCAGGTAAGCACAACAATTCCCTGGCGAGACTTTGCAGGCCCATGTATCATGAGGCTCGCCTGTCTCATCCTCGGAGCCGTCCGCCATACCTCTTCGGTCCGACCATCATTCCAGGCGTCCAAAGCTTTTTCGCTAACACTCCGGGCGATCCCCACACAGGGATCAGGCTCTGAGTATCTACGTGCGAAGCCTTCTCTGGCTAAGGCGTCAGCGGTCTCGTTACTTTATTATGCTTTGCAAGTTCAGTCAGCCAGCTCCTACACTCCCTCACCAACAAGGAGCACGTGCGGACCGACTTCAGCGCCATGAGTGCGGCCTTGCTGTCGGAGCAAAAGAAAATCCACCCGCCACCGACATTGAGATTTAGATAAGGTGCTATATCGCTATATCTAAAAAGTACTGGCAATTTCCCCAATTTAAATGAGTTGCATGACATTTGCTAAAATAAATTTTCGTCAGTTTTAAAACCATGCCTTCTTCGACATTCTGAGTTAATAGGGCATTATCTCGGAACTTATAAACTAAACCCATGTCAACTTTAGGATGCACTTAAAATCAAGATATAGTCTTACGTAGGGATTATCCAGAGCCCATACTCTTGTATTGATTATTAATTATGAAATCATTTGTACCAATGGAATTCTCATATTCTATTCATCCAGTATTCACAATACTTTATCATTTCCTTGATCCTGTGAAAGGAATCTTTGGCAAGATGTGTAAGATTAATAAAGTAATTATTTCGTCAATTTTAGAACTATGTCTCCTTTAAACTTCTAGGTTAAAATGTAGGGCAATACCTGGAAACTTTTAAATTAAACCCAGGTCCACTTTAGAATGCACTTAAAAGCAAAACACAGTTTTGCTTTTAAATGCCTAAGGCGTACGCACATAAAAACAGAAATGTCATCATGCTGCCTTCAAAAATCCGCTTTCCCATTTAAAAATATGTATCTCTTTTGCCTTTTGCTTCCATAGCTAAAGCCAATCCAATTTTGTTATTATCTCATATTTTCCTAAAATCAAATATATGTCAACTAATTAACTTTTATATGTTTTATTTGAATATACGTCAACTGATTTTTAATTTGTGGTGAAGTGTTGACTGTACATTTTTTGATAGCTTGCTAGATATTTTGCTATTATTATTATCCATTATCTATAGGCAGGGATTGCACAGGTAATATAATATGGAAAAATAAATTTAAACAATACCTACTCGACATAGTTCTCTTAATTCATTTAAAGTTTCATATACACAAAACGAGTTATGCCGCCAGCTCTTAAAATCATCCTCTTCGAAATTCTTTGGTTGATGATGTTATTCTATAATATCATTATTCGCTTTCTGCCATTAAAATCAGATTAATGAGATCCAAAATATAGCAAAAAAGTTAAGTATGAAGCATACGAACGTAAAATCAAAAACAAGATCACACGCTTCATAATTCACTCTGCATCCGCTTTACATATTTCCAATTTAAAAATATGTATTGTTTTCTTCATTAAAGCCAACCACTTTTTTCGTTATCTGATATTTTCGTACACTGAAATATAATATTTCACATCTTGTATCGAGTTACAATTATTTTATAAAATACTGACTACTGATGGAGAGGACAGATGCCTGCTTCATTTGTTACCCCAAAAAATATGTTCGCTCTGAAAATAATTATTCCTCGTATGCGTTTCTTCGTTTGATTAAATTGAAATATCTCCGGATATTTGAAAAATAATTTATTTAATGAACTTGATATACACTCACGGACAAAAATATTGCATATTTCCTAATTAAATGATATAACCAAACTCAGGCTATTTCACTAATTGCGATGCTTAACGAATCTGCGTAAATCTTCAATATGTAATTTATTTAATTATTTATAAGGTAAAACAGTCCGATGTAACAGATTTAGCAACAGAAATCACAAACGTTTTAAAGAAAAGAAAAGACTTAAAAAAATATGCAATATTTTTGTCAGTGAGTATATTAATGCAATTTTTCGATTTCCCGTGTCCAATCTTGGATTAACGCTTAAGTGGCCTTTAAGCTTTAAGTAACATTCTCAGACTTGGGAATATGATAATTCAAAACTCACTTAAACGTCAGGTCGCTTAAGGCTCTAGGGATGTATAAGATAACTTAAGCAGCACTGCCTATTTGTTTATTTCATGGGCCTATTATTTCAGTTTTTATATACCTGACTATGTATATTATTACATTTTTGAATTTCTGAGATGAATCTAAATATATTTAATGTATATTTCAGCTCCTACGGCCCGCGTACATTTATGCAACTATTTCAGGAAGTTTCGTTATATCAACAATTGATTGTACCCCTATCATATAGTTACGTATGAGGTGGAGGTGGCCGTGAGAACTAGCGGCTAGGTCGCGCCGGTCTAAAAGCGTTCTCGACGCGAATGTGTCAGAAGTTTTATGCTATATTTCACTTCACGCGCGGCCCTCCGCTCGCTTTGCTAGCTACGGGGGCGAAACCAGGTAATTGTTTGCCATCAAACCACTTGCAAGTGTATTTGTTTTCCTCAAGCTGCCATCCATGTCAAGAGGAACCAATGTGAATGGCACTTGGTTATATGCGTTGTTACAAATCGTGGATAATCGTCCTTAACACGTGTTGTAGTAATTCTGATTTTGACGGTGGTAAGAGGGAAATATTAAAATTTTTGTCTGGCAATAGAAATTGATTTGCATTTTCGCTGAATTTATAAACCTTCGTAAAGTTTGCTACATGACCATCATTCACGCTATTTATTGCCTTGAATTCATACATCTCACAGACAAATTTTTCTATTATAGAAAAAATCATAGGTGGGGAGTATAAAAGCTTTATTCATTTCGAAATCTATTCTTCCCAGCTTTTTAATTAATTTTTGAAATGAACTATTAAGCATATAATTAGTATAGTATATACATGTGTATCGAATTTCTAGTGGAATAATACATTGATAATTTAAATATATTAATTTTGTATAAGTAAAAATGTTAATTAATAACTTAAATCAATATTGCATTATTAATAAAATAGAATTGTGTATTGGGTAATAATTACTTGCAAATATAATCAAATTATTATTGATTTGGCTTCTCATTTTGCGAGTGCTTCACGCATAATTTAAACATTACACATTATCAAGAACGACACCAAGAATTTTGAAATTTGGGCAAATTCTAATATTTATAGTGAGATTTGCAAAAAAAATGTCAGCTGCATGTATGTGGGTGGAAAAGTTGTCAGATGGGCAATAAAGGCACGATCCGCAGGTGCGACGAAGCGCGTCCGACCTTCATTGCATCAGCTGATAACTTGTCCACCCACATTCATGCAGCTGACAACTTTTTCGAAAGTTTTTTGACCAATTTGGACCTTCAGCTGACAATTAAGCCACGCTTAGCTGACAATGTTCAATGTTCGTTATTTAACATTACCAGGCCACGATTTTTTTCTGTGTTTTCATCCCTCTCACGGCTACCCCCCCATTACCTAGCCAGCTGACACCTCATACGCAACTACATGATAGGGGGGTACAATCGATTGTTGTTCCTGAAATCGTTGCATAAGCTGTACACGGGCCGTAGGACTATAAAGTCCTATACATATTTTCAACTCTTTCCAAGATATTGATGATTGAAAATCGGTATTTTGACCAACTGTTGGCTCTCATAAAACCATAAGTAATATTACAGCAAACATTAAGTGGTGTACGACCCAACGGACAGTGCAGCGAAACGGAAGGAAAGTGGACATGATGTTTTTTAACTCGCTGATCCTAGTATTAATGTAATAATTGTGATTATTAATACATTTTAGCATAAATATTTTTCTTTTAAAGTATATTTGTAATTAGAATTATACAGGGTGTATTAATATTATTTAAAAACTTAAAAAGTACCCAGTTCTAAGCGCTCGCCTCACCATTAATAAATATCATATTTTTACCTGATTCCTATAAATATCCAGAAATATTTCTTTTCTAATCTGAGTCAACATCCTCTTTCATTTCTTGTTTCACATCTAATAGTTCTTGTGCCTCCAAATATAGTACAAACTTTTTTTTTACAATTATATTCACGTCTAATTGATCAGTTTTTCTGGAAAAAATCGGACAGAATGTCCTAAATTCTTCTTTATTTATAGCCTCCAAAGCCATGAATCAAAAGAATATGAACACTTGAGAGCATATAATACCAACTGTATTTATGAAATTCTGCAGTATATTCGAGTGTGAAATATGTAAAAACTATTTTTTTTTCGAATGAAACAACCTGCAGGATAACTTTAAAACGATAAATTAAGTTGCTGTCTATACCAGTTATTCGTGCAGGTAATTCATGGTTTCCAAAACATGTTCTGGACGTGTGACCGTCGTTTGTTGTTCCATGTCCTTGTTTAACAGTGTCCACCATTAAAGGCCTTTAGAATGTCTTTATTTTTTCTCCCTTTGCGGACCATGTCTTGAAATTTATGCTGTATGCAATATGTAATCATTCCATATATCGAATCCACATATCAAGGGCTGAAAGTCCATACTTAAAAATACCTTCCCTTAAAGGTTTTTCATATACCTCTAAAAGATTGTTCATTTCGGATGGTTTGGTAAGACAAATGGGAGAAGTGGATGAAGATGATGTTTTCGAAATTATGGTGCGAAGTTTAAAGTCTCGGCTGTCATAGTCATGCTTAATAAAAATATCTTCAACGCAATATGTTTGAATTAAATTTCCAATTTCTGTTTGCATTTCTTATAATTGATGAGTAACCGTATCAGCTGATTCGTTAGTCGACTCAATCGACTTGATAACGGTGCTGGATTTTCCCATATAGTTATATTATCCATTTTTAAATAAAGAGGTACGCAGCTTCCCATAAATACTGAAGCTTGGTTCTCTCCAAAAGTATCATAGTCTTCAATTTTTTATTTATATAAGCTCTGACTAGATTCACCATCAAATCCCCATTTAGTAGTTACAATTAATTTTGAATTATTGTATTCTACATTTAAGTTGCCAATTTTAGGAATTCTTTGAGCTGTCAAATCGAAAACTGATTGTAGCGTTATCTTTGCCATTTTTTCTGTAATAACAATATCTTTCTATGGCCGATAACAATTTTCTTTTTTTTTTTGAGTACAGTGACGGTAATGCATCATTTTCCATATGCTCCACTCTAAATCCCCTTAAAATTTTGTATTGGTATTTTGGCAATTTTAGGGAAATCATTAAAGCAAGTGATTTTTTCGAATTAATATAATTTGGTGTTTTTAAAGGTTTAAGTAAGAAATCACTAACTCTCTTATCATCACCATTCTTTTCTAAAAGAAGATCAATAATTTAGAGAGCTCTTTTCGACCCTCCACTTTTGATCTTAATCTTGCAGGAAGTGCCAACTCTTCAAAGGTGTTCTCATGAGTTAGGCGTTTTTTTTCTGTCTCGTACTCAAATAACCAAATGGTTTTGATTGCTTTGATTTGGGATTACTCCTCTTAGGTAAGGCTTGTTGCAACAAATACTCATTTTCAATAGATTCTGGCCAAGAAAATGGGAAATCCAACCACAGAGATTCTTTTTCTTAAATAATTATTATTTCGAGATCAACTTTGATATTTTTTATTCAAATGAAAGAAAAACAGTCTTAAACATACCGATAAAACTTTTGACGTTCCTTCGGAAAACAAAACACTGCATTGAGCCTTAACCGCTTCCACTAAACTAACATAGTTTTTACAATTAATGTATTTATCTCATAAGATCGCAGAGCGCGATTTGGTTGTAATTTTTTCATTTTGACTACATGAATATAAGAAATAATGAAAACTGAATAAATATATTAAAATATTTAAAAAACACCATATCTTGGTCTAGGTCAAATATAATCAAAAAACTGAAATGTGTATACAAATTCTTCTTTTATACGTTTTGTGTAAATAAAATATTTTACTGCTATTGACAATTTAACGCTAAGAAACCCATTTATTGTAAATCCAACAATATAAACATTAAATTCAGTAAACAATTTCATAGATGGTATAAATGGCCCTAAACATTTTTAAATATTACTTATGCGAAAAATGATATTTACTCCTAATATACTTGAAATACCACAGCAGCATGTAAAATAAAAGCAATTTTTCGAAGAATAGCAGATATTGGCAAATAAAAAATATGTACAGGGTAATCCCCTATAATGTCGCCCCCCCTTTAACTTTTTTATTTTAAGTGTCCCAAAAAAATTAAAAGCATGGTTATGTAGGTACTGAAAATTACTGTTGTCTGCGTATAAAAAATATTTGGAAAAATTATCAGTATACAAGGAAAAACAAAAAGTAATTTTGTTTCAATGGAACACTATAGGTATATGAATTTATTTTTCGTTTCCTCGTAAAATTCTAAGCATATTTTATGTATGGTGTTATACCTCTAGAGTTAGTAGTTTCACAGCTATAGTTGAAAATCGGTACTTTGGCTACTCTTCACCTTGGTACCTTCACCTTGGTACCAAGAAGATCATTAGAGATGGAGTAAAATGAATTTCACATTCCCATCTTAACTTTTCAAGGGCTATCTGATGCTGCTAACTGATGGTACCTACCTAGGTACCAGATTTGGTACCCATGGTACCGCCTGCTAGTTAGTACCGTCAGATAGCTCTTGAAAAGTTAAGACATAAATGTGAAATTCATTTTACTCCATCTCTAATGATTTTCTTGCTACCAAGGTGAAAAGTAGCCAAAGTACCGATTTTCAACTGTTTATAGCTGTGAAAATACTAACTCTAGAGGTCTAACACCATACATAAAATATGCATAGAATTTTACGAGGAATCGAAAAATAAATTCATATATAGGGTGGTATATTGAAAAAAAAACTGTTTGTTTTTCCCTGTATACTGATCATTTCGCAAATATTTTTTACACGCAGAAAAAAAGAATTTTTCAGTCCCTACATAACCATACTTTAAATTTTTTTGAGACATTTAAATAAAAAAGTTAAAGGGGGGCAACACCCTGTACCTTTCCTCTCTCTATAAGAGTGTCTCTATCAAACAAGATATTTATCAACCTGGCGATATTTGGACATTTGTTTATAACCATTAACTTTCTTAGAAAAAAGACTGAAGCGAAAGAAAGAATATTTGACATATATTTACTGTATATTTACAAAAAATTAAACAGGAATATATTGTATACAATAAACAAGTTTCAAATAGCACGCACTTCTTAATAATAAAATTCTTGAAAATAGGAAAGGGTTTTGCCTAAAATTTTGTAAATTACGGAAGAGCAAATTTGAGTTGAATTTATTTGCAAACCAGGAGTTGTAAAAAACTTATATGCGCTAACACACCTTAAGGTATTGCCAACTGGTGACTATAAAAAAGTTTTTTTTTGACTATACTCAGATGTCCACTATTTTTCCCATTTCAAAACACAGTGCGACGCCGGTGACAGTGCATTATGGCAATATAGAAGTAGCTTTTGTAAATAATTGTAACATTTGTTGTCAATTATATTTTGATTGAAAATGGGCTACTTAAAACAAAATAACTTCCATATTTTACAATTTGACTTAAAAAATAATAATAATAATAATAATAATAATAATAATAACAATAATAATATGCGTTTGGTTAAACCAAGGTACTATAGATCCTACGGAACCATCAAGCACCTTTTCAATGTATTTAATCAATTATTAAAAAACTCAAAAGCCTTGCAGAGAAGATAATCGTAGCGTGGATGAAAATAAAGAGTTTAATATGTTTATTATATTTTCAACTTAATATCTATATTTTTCTTAGCTATGAGGCCACGAAAGTGCAAACTAAGTAGCTTAAATATATTTTGTTTTTAGAAAATCCAACACAATCCATTTTCACTGCTGGTAAAACTTTGGATATGAAATACTGGAAAATTCAAAATGCGCCAAAAATATAAAAGCCGCTCTTTAAATTGCACAAAGGTCCAGTTTTTAAGTGAAGACAATGAGCTGGATAGGATTACAATTTTGCCAAATTATGCTGCAGAAGCTGGAACGAAATCCAATTTTTTTTAACGAAATTATGTGAATCAAATCTTTGACCTAGCGACGTTTTAACAGAAAAAAGTACCAATATTGGTTCCAAACAAATCCACATCAAGCAAGAATTATGAAGTTATCGGGTAGTAGGTCAATTAACATTTGGTGCGGTATTATAATAATTTTATTCTAAACCCCTTACGTCATGAAGGGAGCTTAACGGGAGAATAGGTATATCATATCCATTTAGGAAATTTATTGTCATTCAAATAGTTCGTTACATATTCATTATTATGAATGTGAACTCCATCCTTTTGCCAAGTCTATCTGTTACGTGAATTAAAAAGATTTTTCCAGTTCTTTCACAATCGATGGTAGGTTATAAGATAGAAATAATTAATTAAAGCTAGAATTACGTCTGTTACTCGGCTATTAAGTTGTTTTTTTAGTTGCCATTCTATAGAAATTTTATCTATTGTTTTTTTATTTACATTTTTTTATTTACCATTCACACCTTGAATTAATTTGTAGTTCATTGTGTCTTGCTTCGCTGTTTCGTCAAGAATGAAGTTAAGGGAAATTAAAATTGTAGTCCCATAAGAACGGTTCAAATTATTATAGAAATAATATCATCATAGATTGTCATAGTACATAGCATAGTAATGTTCTCTCTTTAATTACGGTGAAAATCAGCACTGTTCATTCTCATTTCGTTTTGGTGGCTCGGCCATATGGTTTTGGAATTTTCCTTCTATTTCAGTACCTTTTAGAAAGGAAAAAGAGGTCAACACACGTGCATGCCTTAAACAAATATTTGATATTGAGTAAGTTTTGGGAGCTTGGAGTTCAACCTTGTTTCTAGAATTGACTTGTCGACAGTAACGTTAACTCGCTTGAGATTTGCATTATTGATAATTTTATTTTATAAAATATGTATATTGTGCAGCGAGTAGACTCTGGTTCCTGTGCATTCCATATCTTTTCCTTGGAAGAATTATATTTTCTTGGTTAAATTTTTACAAGATTTGTTTCGTCCTCGAATTTGGATTTTCTTAGCGTGTAGAAACGCTGTGTATTTTATAATTTAGACTTTTGTTATTCGGTTTATTTGAATTTTTGAAGTTTTTCTTAAAGGAACGGGATCGATTAGGGTTTTTTAATGTGAAAATATGAGTGAAAATAACAAAGAAAGTAAACTTGTAGTAAGTAACTAGTACCCATATGTTACGGTCACTATCTCGTGATACAAGTTACTTACTGACATGAAATGGAATTTTGTGTTTTTGTTTCATTTTCCTTACTGTAATTTTTCTTTAGCGCCCTTATGGTCGGTACCTGATTATCTTTGCATAACTTAAAACCAGTTAAAAATATTTCTTTTGATCGTAATATTTGACTAATTTTGTAACGCTTTGAGTCATACTGTTTTTAATTTTATGGTTGATTCAATATATTGCCACTAAAATATTATTAGTTAGTATTACGTCCTTGCAGACTCGGAAGTGTAAACAACCTATGATCATGCCTTGGTTAGTTTAGTAACCGTTTAAAATTTATTTATCTTACAACTTTGCTTCTTTTTAATGACCAGTTATTTACAAGTAATTTCTTCTTTAATCTAGTCGTTATAATCAGGCATAATTTTAAGCAATGTAGCGTAATGTGGCCATCATAATATAAGCAATTTCATTTTATCCTATTTAGTTTGAAGTTAAATTTCGAACCTTCAATATATTTTTTGTGTCACGAATTTTCTGATCACTTATCTATCTCTTTCGTTTGGTATCTTTAGTATTATTAGTGCTCCAAAAATGAAGTAGCTTGTAAGTATAACTGAGTTATTGGGCTTGCTATTTGAATCGTTTTTGTTTACTTTTAGCTGTAATTGTTGTCTATATTTTTTACTGCCAAATTTCTGGCATCCACCCCTGCTTTTATTGTTCTGGTTTTATTTTATTGGCAAGCCTGCGTTAAACCTAGTTCCACAGTTCTACTCGGGCGTTTCTGACTTGTGCCGTCTACAAGTTGATGGCTCCTTTATATAAATAATCCCCCCGTACTCTACGGCATTTGACCTAGCGCACATTTTGCACGTTTCGAAGAGAGCTCGTTCTGGTCTATGCGTCATTAGATGCACATTTTCTTAATTTAACTTCAACCTTATTCACTCTCAGTGTCTCCTAATATGAAGTGAAGGTAATTAACTAAATTTAAAAGACAATACAGAGCGTGGCAGTATTCGAACAGGATGATACCTTAGTTTGATGCGTGTATTCATTTATCTCTTAAGTGGCTTTATGATGTTGCTAACCTTTGCAGAAGATTATGTACCCCGTTCTCTTTTCATATAGTAATTAGAAAATACTTAGATTTTAGCACATCAAGAAAACTACATTTTGGCGACTTCTATCTAATTTCATAACCTAATATATTTCCGATCCAATAGTCTAATATAGAACATACGATTTAAGAGAAAATAATTCCAAATAATGTGTTGCAAAATATAGGCAATTCAATATAGAATATATGAGCAAAATATTTTAGGTAAGACATACAACATTTTTCTTTGTATCCATACTAATCAAGACAAGGAAAACCTAAACTAATGAAAACAAACTTCAAATCGAAATATGGATTTTAATTACTTCGTAAGCTGTTGTAGTGTCCGCAGTCGTTTATTCCGGTTAGTAAAGAAGGCCGTAAAGCCAAAATTTCGTAGACCGAACTAAAATGAGCAGCTGGAACCGGATTTTGCTGCTAAATTTAATTAAAAGTTAGAACTGAGGTTTTCCTTCATTTACATGAAAATTAATAATATGCCGTCACCCACCTGAAGTGTCAGAAGTTAAGCCGATGGCCGTGGACATTGAGAGATGCAAATGTTTGTCTACACCCGGACAAGCAATAGTTTTAATTGTATTAGTTTTACTGCGAATATATTCTACGTTTAATATATTTTAAATAGACCACCTGTCAAAAACAAATGTTGAGGAGGCAGTTTACCTCCAGAACTTTGGACTTCTTGCTTCAAAAAAGACCGGACTCAAGATGGGTTATCAAATTTGCTGAATAAAGCTGGTATCTTATTTTTGTCACCACACTTCGGCTATCTGTTACCCTCTAAACCAAACTATAAGTTACAACTAATTTATTCCTGCACTCAGATTAGAATGATTTCCTATTAACTGGTTGCTAAATTGAGAGAACTGACCCGTGACAGCATTGGCCACCACATTGCCGGGGCTTCAATGATTAGTTTGATGAAACGGCTTTCGTCAGGCGAAATGTAAGTGTCTTTAGCTAACGGAGCGTTAAAATTCGGGCCAGGTGGTAGCCGCATGTGTATTGTTATGCATTATTCTACAGTGTGTCCAAAAAAGTATGCAACATATGGGAAACTTCTTTATTATTGGATTCTCAGAAAATTTTATTCTTCATAAAAATTGGTGCTTGCACTAAAACAGTAAACGAGTATTTCAAATTTTACGTACTGCTTTTAGTGCGGACGCAAATGTCATTTTCCCGAAATCGCGTCAGGAGTAAAGTACCTTAATTTATAAAGATACAGCAAAATCTTATAAGGAAAAGTTCTTCCAAATTAAAAAAGTAATCTAAATATGAAATTTGAGTTAAGTACATCAACTTTTAATTTCCCTTTTTTTTCTCGATTTTTTACTCAAACGTTACGCCATCGGTGAATGCTTTGTTCTTTTGTTATTAGTATACTTGCCAAGCTACTTCAAAATTTATTTAAAGTGGGCATTAGTTACATAGTTGCATAATGTTTCAGTTTTTACAGAGAAAAAAGCCAGTTTAGGTATCCGTGTGTTGCAAACACATTTAAACAATTTTGGTCCAAAATAATTGTTCACAATAATTATTACAAAATACAATTGGAATGACTGACTCAATAATAATTAATTTCATATGTCAGAGCGAAGTAAAATTATTGCTATTTATTTGTTTTTATTCCAAATGCATGGCCTACTCTTCAAGACCAAATATTTTATATGGCTTTTTAGGATACTTGGGCATATTTTGCTCATCGGGTGCAAAAGATAAATAAATTATTAGTTGTTTTACATGAAATGAAAAGAGTTGGGTCTATTCATGATTTTAAATGGAAAAAATTTTGAATCAAAAGTGTTTAAATGTGTTTGCAACACACTGATACCTAAACTGGCTATTATATCTGGAAAAACTGCAACATTATGCAACTATGTAACTAATTTCTATCTTAAATAAATTTTGAAGTTACTTGGCAAGTATACTAATAACAAAAGAACAAAACATTCTCCAGTGACGTAACGTTGAAGAAAAAATCGAAAGAAAAAAAGAAAAATTAAAAGTTTAAGTACTTAACTCTAATTTCATATTTAGATTACATTTTTAATTTGGAAGAACTTTTCCTTATAAGATTTTGCTGTATCTTTATAAATTAAGGTACTTTACTCTTGACGCGATTTCGGAAAAATGACATTTGCGCCCGCACTAAAAGCAGTACGGTAAATTTGAAATACTCATTTACTGTTTTAGAGCAAGCACCAACTTTTATCAAGAATAAAATTTTCTGAGAAACCAATAATAAAAAAGTTTCCCATATGTTGCATACTTTTTTGGACACACTGTATACCTACTTATGTGGTAATAGTATATTGATTATATATAAAAAAATATCGCAATATTTCGAATTTATCTGAATTATGATGACCCTGATTGTGGATTGATAAGAGCTATGAAAGGAATGCTGGTTAACAAATTTAAAAAAAAATTCACTTATGTAAATGTATCAAATTGGTTAGTTGTTTGGACGCAGATGATGAGGTTATTACTCTCTATATATTATGATAGTCTTATTGCAGGTCGGATAATATTCATAGGGAGGTTGCCAGTATCCCAAATTTTCTTTGGGATGCTGCGGTGTGGAGGTAGTCTCAGCCAGAGCCATCTTTATAACATAGTTTAGAACATTAAATCTAGTTTTTGTGACTTTTTTGAACAGTTTGACGGATTTCCTACTTCAATTAACCTAAAATGTGGAAATGTAGTTTTAGTACATGATAACTACAGGATCTAACCTGCTTATTGTCATCTTTTGGAATGAAACCCACAATTAATTATTACACAAGGGTGGTCAATACAAGCAAAACTTGTATTCGTAATACCTTAACAAATTTAGATAATTCTTAATACATCAGCTCTATAATAGACCCCCTCGTAGACCCCTGTCTGTTCTTGAATAACTTAGATTGGTCACATTACTAAGCAAACTCTGACATTGCAAATCTCTCTTCCTTTTAGGTTGAGTGTACGAGTAAACTTAAAAATGTAGGTACATTTCACATTGAAAAAACGAAAACCCTTAATTTGAAAACTCACCCGTAAATTGATTTAATGATGGTCTGAGCAGAGTATTTATACCGTGGTCTGAGCGCAGCAGCACGAAGCACCGTTATGGCCCTGAAAACAATATCTGAAAAGACGAGCAGTCAAAAAATGCATTTAAACACTCTCAGCGGCGGTGGTACAGACAGGAAGTTCGACACATAAAACGAGGTGCATATAACATTTTTTTTAACAATTACCGAAACAAAACAAGAACTGTGTGAGGCTGATAAATAATGAATGAAATAAAAAAACTTGAACTGGCCAAGGCCAGATAGGTTTGATGATCTTTTTCTATTTGCCCATATGCCACTTGGCATATGGACATTGGGGATGGCCCCAATTACATTACTTGTTTTGATTTTTTAGCTTATCTACCTTTGTGCTGCTATCTGAGAGAAAATAAACTGATATTTTGTTTATCTCTTGACGTCCACCGACGCGACGCTTTGGGCCTATTTCATTGGTATGGGGATTAATTTGACGGTTATTCAATTATTATTACTAATTAAAAGATTGGGGACACTTTGCATGTTTATAATTCACAATGCTAATTGTTATTATCTATGTGTACGAGTTAAAAAATGGGCCCCAATTGAATGAATAAACCTCGATATACTACATGATAGTCTAACTTTATAAATCTATTGTTTTTGTGTTTTTTTTCTAATGAACAACGTAGATATATCAACATGTATCGATTTTAGGGCTAAAGCACTTCTTAATTAATTGCTCGGCATTACCTATACTTGAAACGTAATAAAATTAGGTAGCTACCTATTAGATATAAATTTTCTTTCAGTCTTAAAACGTTTAAAATCATAGGTATTTACTCTCTTGATCACACCCTACCAATTAACTTAAATTTTAAAACTGTAATAAGTCCTTTTTCGTCTGGCCTTTTTTCATCTTATATGTACTATAAAAGAATTAAATTGTACTTATTCAGTCGACATCTATGACTTAACATTAAAATTATAAAACATTGTGCTGATAATCTTGTAATCCCATTTGCTCGTCTCTATAATTCCTGTCTCTCTCAAGGTATTTTTTCGATGTCTTTAAGTAAAGTGCAAAAAGGGTAGACTATCTTACTTAAATAATTACCGTCCAATGTACATAATTCTCATATTCGGAAAGATTCTAGAAATCATCTTGAAACTCCGACTTACAAAATTCTTGAAAACTAATAGTATCATTAATCCAAAGCAATTCTGTTTCCAACTTCTCAACCATAGATGGAATACCTTGAAGCTGGTAGAAGTGTGTCAGTCACTCTTTGTGGCGTCCGCAAGGCCTGTAGATCATCAGAAACTGCTACATAAGATGGAACACTTTTATTAGTATTAGATTAAACTGAAAAATACTGACATATTGAAGCTTCTCGAGCGGATGCAAAACATTTTTACTGCCTGCATGTAGTGATCAATTTTAACAATTTAACTGGACAAACGTCAAACATTCAGATATGCTTTACATGCCTCTCACTGTGTCCATCAAAAAATTAAAATCGTTTTGCGATTGAATTTATCATTTAATATTATCTACGCAGGTGGAGAAGATGTATTAAATTCCTCAAAATTGTCGTAAAAATTGAGGTCATGCTCGGAAAGGCCTATAAGTCAATTTGCCCTTTTCCCCTTTAAATCGCGTTATTCGATGGTGTAGTGTTTATTGCGGTGTAGTGTTTATTGGGGCCAAGTTTAGCAATGTTCTCGCAAACCTATGTCATTCTATTAAATATAAATTTGACTGCTATTTTGACAAAGTTGTATCAGTTGTTTGTTTGCTTGTCGTTAGCGTAAGTGTGTTTAGTTAGGTTTAAAAATTGACCTTGAAGACAAGAACTGACAAGAACAGTTAAAAAGCATTCCGAAAAAATGTACGCCATCTCAGCATGTCGTGATGTTGCAGCTAAGTTATTTAAGGTGATCGCAAAATTTTGCTAGAATAAATGTTTTACTCATTTAAGTCTCGATTACTTTGGGGTTTGGAACCTTCGGCAACATGTACTAAAACAGAGTTTTATCCACAATACTGAAACAGAATTTTTGCACTCGACGCGCGTTTCGCTAACCGTGTTAGCATCATCAGAAGATCATTAAAACGCTTTTAATCATCTCCTGATGATGCTAACATGGTTAGCGAAACGCGCGTCGAGTGCAAAAATTGTGTTTCGGTATTGTGGATAAAACTCTGTTTTAGCTAAGTCTCAATGATCAAAAACATTTATTTGAACACTTCTATTTATAATCAAAGCATCAACAACGCTCTTTGTTGGCTCAGTGCATGACAAAACTTAATGTGGACTGTAAGCGACTCATTGCTAGCGCAGCATGGAAATATTTCGTGTCCCAACACGGTGACAAAATAAATTCATGTCGGACCATAATCCAAAAACTCCTTCAAGTATCTGTGAAGGGCATTTGTGGTAGGTATTTGAAGAGAATTCATTAATAGGAAAGCGAGGGACATATGCCAATGGCCAATAAACAAAAAAAATACAAGACGTACTTTCATTACTTTAAGTTATTTCGTTCATTGTTTTAGGACTCCCAAAACAGGCATATGTGATATCTGCATAGAATCTAAGCAAAAACTATATATTAATCTTAACGATCTTTGTGCAACTTCGTTCCAAAACTCAATGTAACATTCGAGTTTTATAAACGTCTACTTTGGTGTTCACAATGACGGGTCGCCTTTTATGTATACGTTTATGGAAGGACAAAGCAAAAGAGGCGCCGATTCTGTTATTTCATTCGTCTATGATTGCTTGTGTAAAGAAATTAATGGCAGTGCCACTAAAATCGTATTTTTGTTGGATACGTGTGGATGACAAAATAAGAACATTCCAATGATTAACTTTGGAATGTGACTGGCAAAAAAGTTCTATAATATTCGCCATATATTTCCAGTTCGTGGACACTCCTTTAATCAGTGCGGTCGTAATTTTGTGCTGGTAAAATCATGTTTAAAAAGAAGGAATACGTAGGGACGGCAAAGCCATATTTGGATGCAATGAATGGTTCATTATCGGAAAAGTCCATCGTCTTTTTATTTTGTCATAAACAGCTCTAATTAAAAATTAAACTGACAGGTTGGAAGGGCATTTTCTAAAGATGTTAAAAACAAAGGGGCCTCTTTCCAATATTCAACAGTATGTCAAATGAAATACAAAGCGGACGGGAACGTTGGCTTGCTCTAAGACATACTCATACAATTACACATCATTCACCATTTGGAAAGGACGAAACCTAAACACAAACAATGTCCTTCAAATGTGTCAGTAGTTAGGATCAAGCAGGCATACCATGTGTGAGAGATATTTTTTCATTTTTGTCCCAAGAAAATGAACAATGGATATGCTGGATACTAAAAGAAGTTTCTGTATAACTTTCTTTTACCTCTGTTTGTATAATTTGTTTTACTGTTTTATGTATAATGTCCAATTTTTTACGTCGTTTGTCACATAGATCTTTTTTTTTACTTTTCCTACCTCCGAAAACTTGTGCGGAAAGGGGGCCCATGACAAGCAAATTCAAAAAAAAATTGTATTTAGGTAATAATATATCAATGTCTGAAACATATTAATGTAATGTAAGCTAATAATAGTACAATATTTTTATTATATGTGCCTCAATTGAATGAATGAGCCTCGATACGCTACATGAGAGCCTAACTTTATATGTTGATATGATCCATATTGTTGTAGAGAATTCATGTTTACCTTATAATTGATTGCCTGTTATAATCGCATTGGTAAGTAGCAGCAGGAAATAACTTTTGAACAGGCATTCAAAAATCATGGTCTGCACTCAAAATAATTTCTGGATAAGGCTTAATTCACAAAGTGCATCGTATTTTCGACATAATCACTACTTTCGTTTTCAGTTTCCTTTTGTTTGGGCGTAGAATACTAACCGCGGCTGCGACAAATCGTAACCTCAAGAATACTGGTAACCTGTAACAAATTCTGAACAAATAAATAATTTATAGAAGGTATAAGGTGTAGTAAAGAAATTACTTTATGTACTTTATTAGCATATTTATTGCTCTCTTAGGGAAATCGCAATCTAAATAGAGTTCAGGTGTCCAGGCGCCGGCGCCGCACCGTTCAGGCACAGGCAGTGCCTGAAAACGTAAAAAAATACCACAGAAATTAAAACGTAAGAAAATACCACAGAAACTCTAAACCGTACTTGAATGTGCATTTCTCCTTCAAAAAGACAAAAATGTGCACACATTGCATATATAGGTATATGCAAAATGCGTAAAATCCAGTCTTTATTCATCACAATGAATCAAAATATGATCTTCCAGCTATCATATTGTAATACCGAATATATTAATTGATTTTTTGTATTGACTCTTATGAGCTTAAAATAAATAAATAGTGAAAAAGTAAATATTGCCTTTATATCCTGTATTTCTGTATCAAGTTTAATTTTTAACTCCTTCAAAATCTAAAAAGCACATTTAAACACGCTCTAAACTCAAGATGTCGTTCCTCAAAAGAAATTGACCTTGGATCGATGCAACTAAACGTTGAAAGCAAAATTTGACCAAACACTCTGATAATGTTTAACCCAATTTAAACGGAATTACAATAAGACATTTATAGTACAATTTCATAAATCAATTTTAATTCTTTGATAATTATTTGAAATCTCAAATCGCTAGAATAATAATAATAATAAATAGTCTTTATTTAATAATTTTTAAAAATATACAACAAGAAATTAACCATAGGTGGCGAGATCTCGCATAGCTACTTATCTACCTCATCACCTGTTGCAGAAAATGTGGCACCTGAAATTCAGAAAAAAATAATTAAATAAAAAATAATAATAAAAAACAATAATATATGTAAGAAAAAACAAAGAATAAAGAATCGTTCCTAGGTTCTAACTAAGTTGTCTATCTAAAACTTTCCCTCCCCATTTTATCGTGTTTCTATCTCTTATAGTCTGCGATATCGCAATACATCGTTCACCAGTTTTGGACACACTTAATATACGAGAGATTCCTGAAGAAAAAAAATATTAAATTATGGTTATTGTGGCTTTATGACAAAAAGAAAATAATTTAGACACAGGTGTAGCGTTAATTTATTTAATCCCAAATCTTGAGTTATTAAGCTTAAATATTTCCCCAGAAGGAAAATGAGGCTTTTAAATTGGAAGATGTGATCAGCTAATCTTTAATTTTTTGAGTTTTGCCGCTGAATGTAATTTTTCGAGATCTAAAATGTTGAATGAGTAAATAAGTTTAAGAAGGATTTTGTGTATGATTCACCATTGAGGAATGGTGATTCGAGTTCCTTATTCAAATGTTTCATGGTATAGCCTCAAAGAGATATGAATCAATACAGTAAATTAATTTACACGCGTATGGGAAAAGAGTTTTTAGATGATTAGGTATAAATGGTAATACTAATTTAGTAACATTGATAAATGCCCGGAGTTGTTTTTAAAGTGCACGGGTAAATATGGATGTGATATGGACATTGATATAATCATTCTTTATCCAAATTAAATTTTTTAAATATGCGTGAAATTTTAATATCATATGCTGCTAAATTCTAGCCCTTCGTAAGGTTTGTTTTTTATTGACAAAAATGCCTTACGCTATCTTATGTGACCAATCTAGCCTCCATTACGTCGTAAAAATTATTAGTTTACATATTGCGCTACGTGTAAAATACTCGTAGATATTAATATTTTGGATTACCACATACATATATTAATCTTCCGGTTTTCCCCTCTTTTAAATATTTATTCCCACATAATTCGATGAATGGCGTCGAATACCTTGAAGATAGATAATCATAAAATGTCTTCTTAAAACAAGAATTTCTTAATATCGTAATAGTTATGTACTTCTTAATACTAAGAAAGTGAAGAATAGTTTGTATGCATTATGTATAATGTTATTTGAATATTAAGGTCAAGTAATTTCGATATTAAGGCGACGAAATGGATTCAACCGAAATCGTTAATACATCACCCGATGAGGCTTAATGTTGACAATTGTCATTTTAACAAATATTTCACTAAGTACCGCTTTTAATTATTTCGTTTGTTCATTATTTTTAACTTCTCGTAATACTAAATCTAAACTTATTTTAAGCATTAATTTTTTTTTGTCAGTCGACCATTATCAAACATGCACCTGCTTGACAAAACGCTAGTTTTAAAATACAGGATATGAAATAAATTTCTGGAAATTATCGAAACGTCCTAAACAATAGAATACATTCAATTGAAGTAGTTCGTTCAACTGGAAGAGAACATTTTTAATCGGTTTATAAAGCGTTTTAAAAAGAGCTTTTCAGATTTCCTTTAAAACTGAAAATATGGTTTTAATCTTCGCAGATTGCGAATTAGATATTTTTGTATCAAATTGTATTCAAATATTAATTATTTTGAATAAACTAATATGCGTCTATCCTCTTTTCATTTTGATAATCATAATGTTGACATCAAATCAAAAAATATCTATTTCGATTCAGCAAATAGACTAGTCGGTTCAGCGCTAATGAAAAACAAATACGAGACTGTATGAACAGAGGCGATCTATCAACTATGTAAACGCATCTAAAAACATATTTAGCGAAGCGTCATATAATGTGCATAAAATACAGTCTTTATAATCTTAGTTAATACGTTTTGTACATTCATATAAACTAAAATTAACAGCTTATTTGTAAAACAGCCTAAAATAATTAATCAGCTTATTAAGTGTTCTACTAAAAATTTACGAGAAAACTAGGGTAATTTCAATATCTAAACATATTAAAATATGTCGGCAGACACGCATCCGAAAATCTTTGGTTTCGTAGAAAAAAGCTGTTAATGCTAATAATTCATAATAAAGACTTCTGGTATCTGAAAAGTTGTTTAAGTTAAGATAATCGAGATACATTTGAAGCACATTGAGCCAGAGTCAAGGGCACGCCCTGAAGAAAAATCGCCTGTTCTGGATCAATCGGTAGATAATGGAAAAATAGAGCATAGAAGAATTTACATTTTCTCTGTTTCGACGATAATTAATCACTCACAGTGTCTATCTCGATAAAAACAGTTTTTAAATTTAACGATCCAAGAAATCGACCTCTGCAATTGCTGTAACTTTCTTTACAAATCCTAGTTACAATCTACACGTTTTGTTTTACGTAAGCGTTTTACTTTATTAAGAGTTTTTTATTTTTACGCTTTTGGTGAGATTTAAAGACTATTGGTCACCAGGCGCGTATAAGAGGTGACAAACCAAGTATCCGGCTCGAAGGACCGATGTTTTGTACTTCAATAATAATGGACTGTATTGTGCATGAACGTAACGTATTTATGGGACGATTATATTCCCGAAATTCATTGTTCAGGGTTTTTAATTTTTTTTTCCGACAAAGTCAAAACTTGAAGCATGGAGAGCGGATAGTCACAGGCTTAATCAGGTGTGCTCATTCCATTTATTTTCCTTTAAATAAATCATTCCTTAAATTCCTACATACACATACTATATTCATGCATGATTCATTAAGATCCATTGGATTCACACATTTATTCACAGCGCTTTGATTCATAAGTAAAATTTATTTATTTTAATATTTCTATCAAGATGAGTTATAACGAAGAAATTTCGACAGCAGATTCTTTAAAACAGTTAATTGTTAAGTGGTACGTTACTTTTGGCACGTCTCGTTAATACCTGCATAAAGGCATTGAATCTACAAAACATTGAAATCTTTTATTGGACCGATTCGAAAATTGTTTTGGCTTGGTTATCGCGGGAACCCACACACTGGAAAACATTTATAGCCAATAGGGTGTCAGAAATGCAAGGTCTCTCTGACACAAAAAACTGGCGCCATGTATGTTCCGCAAATAATCCAGCAGACGTAATTTCCAGGGGGTGTGATCCCCGTACGTTATTAAATTTAAAGTTGTGGTGGTCCGGTCCTAATTGGCTCAGTAGTAATTATGAACATTGGCCAAGTTCTGAGCTTAATAATTTTGATTTGTCAGAAATTCCAGAAAAAAGAAATGTCCAAACTTCATGTTTCATCGTCACAACACATTTTGATTTATTACACCGTTATTCAGATTTAATTAAATTACAACGTATCACTGCACTGTGTCAAAGGTTTATCAATAATTTAAAATTAAAACGGATAAATAAGGATAATGAAATAAAGAACCCAAATCATTAGGCGCGGATGAAATGTATAAGGCTTTAATTACTTTGGTCAAATTTGTTCAAAACGTAGAATTCTCAAATGAAATTTCTGATCTAAAAAACTCACCAAAGTCGTTATCAAAGCATAGCAAGATTGTAAGCATGAGTCCCTTCTTGGATAAGGAAGGTGTTTTACGCGTGGGGGGAAGACTACTTAACGCTGATGTAGCATATGACAAAAAATTTCCGATTTTATTACCGGCTAAACATTTGAGGAGGTTTCGAGCAAAAACAAATAAATCCACCATAAACGATTTTTGGGAAAAGACGATTTTTCTATTACACAAAAAGTACTAGCTTTTTCATTTATCTTGTTAGCAAATAGTATTAGAGGCATCATAATAAGACTTTCCCTACAATATAAATTTTCAAAAATAATATTTCGGAGAAATAGAACTAAAACAAAAATGGATTTATTTGGTTTTGCTCAAAACAACTGGATTTATTCGGTTTTGCTCAAAATTTTATTAGCAAACATTAATATAAATATTATTAAACTAGTACAAACAAAAACATAATATGTGTATTTGACAAACATGAAAGGAAATTAGCTTTTTATCCTTTTAAACCCATGAAAAAAAAATCTGAAAAAATCTGTACTCCCAAATTAAACAAAAAAGTAATATTCTTTTCTAAGAAAAAAATTTGGCCAAAGAGCAACAATAAAAAATAACTATCTTTTAAAGTTTAAACTACATAACAAAAAGTTGATTAAATATGGAGTGCAGACTCCTCTTCTAAGCAGTCACACTCATTACTCATCTCTTCTTCTTCCTGAGTTATTTCCTCATTATTTTCAACTCGAATTACTCATAAATGCAACAATTTCGCCGCTTTCCAACTCTTTTCCATAAGCTGTTGCCATCTATTGTTCAAAATACACACTTACTAATTAGGTAAAATAAGACACTCGACATTAATAATGTAAATATATATTTGGATTTATTCGGTTTTGAGCGAAAGGCGGATTTATTCGGTTTTGCACGAAAATATCAATATCAACCCTGAAATTGACGAGGATTTATTCTTTTTGCACCTTAATAGCTGGTTTATATGATGTATTTTAACAAACTGAATCGGTATCCGCCGCTAACTCAATTTTCATAAAAAGTGGATTTATTCGGTTTTGCTTGAAAGCTCCTCATTTTTTCACTGACATTGTTATATCTTACGAGCACAAAAGAACTTTACATGGCGGCGTTCAGACAGTTCTAGCATCGGTGAGATCAAGATTTTGGCCCATCAATGCTAAAAATTCGATAAAAAAGATTATTCGAAATTATGTTCCGTGCTTCAGGACTAAGCCTACTGGGTTTGCTCCAATGATGGGACATCTACCAAGCTCAAGAGTCAATCCATCACGTCCTTTCTTGTCATGTGGTATTGACTATGCAGGACCCTTTTTAGTTAAAGACGGCACGTTGCGGAGTCGTAAGTTAGTAAAGGTGTATGTGTGCCTTTTCATTTGTTTCTCAACTGAGGCCGTTCATTTAGAATTGGCTGGAGATTTATCCACTCCAACATTTTTAAATGCATTGAAAAGGTTTTTTGCTCGTAGGGGATTATCAAAACATATATGGTCAGACAACGGTACTAACTTTGCTGGAGCAGCCAACCAAATTAATGATATTTTTAAAAAATTTGCGATTTTGAATAATAATCATAGTTTTCAATATTATATCTCAGAAAATCAGATATCATGGCACTTCATTCCACCCAGAGCACCGCATTTTGGCGGCCTGTGGGAATCGGCGGTTAAGCAAATGAAACATCATTTAATTCGATCTATAGGGTCTACTCACTTAACATATTCTTACACAAATCGAGTCCATACTTAATTCACGTCCCATCTGTCCATTGTCCAATGATCCATCTGACCTAAATCCTCTCACTCCCGGGCATTTCCTGATTGGCTCAAGACTAGATGCTCTACCCGAAGAAAATGTAGAAGACATCAACATTAACCGGCTGTCTAAGTATCAACAAGTTCAGCACATTATCCAAATATTTTGGCGAAGATGGTCGATGGAATACTTACAAAATTTACAGCAACGTACAAAATGGATGCAAGGTGATTCTCAAGTTTTGAAACCAGGTCTGATGGTCCTTATACGTGAAGACAATACCAGCCCTCTAAATTGGAAGATTGGAAGAATCCAAGAAATACATCCGGGTGTAGACAAGTTAGCGCGAGTGGCTAGTGTAAGAACTAATGATGGTATTAAAAAGAGAGCTTTTTCGAAGCTTTGCATTCTTCCAGTAGACTCTTCAAATTTGTTTATTTTGAAAGCTAGCTGCTTTCAAGGCGAGCAGTATGGTGAGATTTAAAGACTATTGGTCACCAGGCGCGTATAAGAGGTGACAAACCAAGTATCTGGTATCGTGTGCGGTTGCCGGGAAACGACAGAATCGCAAGAGAGAAAAAGAACTGACATCTATTCATTCGGTTCATGTCATTATTGAGTTTTACTTTGTTAATTTAAAGTAATAAATACGTTACGTTCATGCACAATACAGTCCATTATTATTGAAGTACAAAACAGCTTTTGTTGTTTATTTTATTGGATAAAGTATAAACAATAGGTATGGTCTTAAGTTGTTACCAAAGCAGTGAAGTAGCTAGTAATATATAATTATTTATATACCCGAAATTATTGACAGCTGGCAAAAAGTCAAGTTTAATTGCTGATAAAAATGAAGGCTAAACACCACATTGTGTAGTTTGGCAAAAATACATCTTATTTAATCAGGTTGGCCCACCGAAAACTTACCACACCGTTTTTTTTCTGTATTTGCGAAAAATAAACTAAAAACGCTCGTACCCATCGATCTTATTTTTTAGCTTGACACATTTTTTTTTTGGTATTTTCAATAGCTTCGACCTTTAACTCGTAACTGGAAAGGGGTGTCGAGTGATACATTATTTTTAAGTTCTCGTTTCATCGACACATAGTTTTTCGAATTTCGATTAGTAGTCTAGAAGAAATAACGCCAGAAGTTACGAAAGAGCTCAATTACTTACCAAAGAGTTAAGTCTAAAAAATATTGAAAATGTCTACCACCAACTTCGATGCAGTAGTAGAGACATCACTCAAAATATTCTCTGGCATTTTACAATATTTGAGATGTAATTTTATTGCATTCGTTAATGATACGTTGTCGCAAATCTTCTAATGATTCAGGCGGTCTTGTCTACATCTTTTTTTTCTTTAAATGTCCTCATAGTAAAAATTCCAGCTGTGATAAATCTGGGGAACGTGCAGGCCAATGTGCCCTTTTCTCCCAATCTAGGATCGTACTCCACTCTTGCTCTATGCGAATTAGCACTGGTCGTGTCTCACAAGTAGGTGGTTCATCTGCGTCTTCTTCCGGGGATGTCGTCTGGATTGTAATTTGCTGCTTGCCTCATTTCTCTATGGGCATGGTTCTCTGCTCTTATGAATATGCGCCTAGCCTTATTGACTATAAAGTCTTCTAGTAGTTGCCACTGTAGGTCTACCAGCAGGTCAGCATTTCTGAAAAAACCAAGCTGCCATCCTGACTGGCTTATGCTCTGTTCCTGTGAATAATGTTATGCTGGATTTCCCTGCATATATCCAAGTTGTGGAACCATGCGTCAGTTAAGGCCTATAGTTATAGTTTTTATCATTGCGAGGCTAGTCTTCAGTGACATTTGGCTATGTCTTCCCATCATGGGATTTAGCATAGCTCTCTTATTATTTGTCAAGGCCACGGTCCAGGTGCACTTCAAGGTACTTGAGTTCCGTATTCCAAGGTACGTCGATGTTATTTATCTGTATTTGCGGTGCAGCAGCCGTTCTTCTCATCTGGAGGGGTATGGCCTGCGTTTTTTGCTCATTAATCTTGACTTTCCAGTTTGATACCCAGTTTACGAGCTCGTCTGTTGCCGCCTGTAGCACAGTGCTTATCCTCCTTGAGTCGGTGTGGGCAAATTGTATAATTGTATCATCAGCATACAATGAAATTTGCGCGTCGTCAAATGATGGTATATGATATGTGAATATTAAGTAAAGGGATGGGTCAAGAGCTGAGCCCTGTGGTACACCTGCCTCAAGTGTCATATATCTAGATGTTTTGGCCTTAATTATCACATGAATTTTCCTGCCTAAGATTAAGATCATATCTTGATGATCCGGTTAGGGCAGCCACGTACTATAATTTTGTAGTACAGCACATGATGCCATACTCTCTCGAAGGCTCTTTCTACTTCTAAAAAGATCGCCCTTGCCGCTTGGCGATTGTTGAAGCCGCTTGTAATGTTTTCGACTAGTTTTAGAAATAATAGCTCCGTTTGGTGCCTTCCTGAATCCATATTGGAAACAGGAGATCATGTCGAGTTCGTTGGATTTGTTATTGAGTCTTCTCAGAATCACTCTCTCAGCCACCTTGCCTACAGCCGAGAGGAGACTGATGATTCTGTAATTTTTAGGACAGGTCTTATTCTTACGTAATTTAGGTATTACGATCACCTCAACGTCCTTACAGCTATCAGGAAAGTGGACAAGTCTCATCATCGCGTTGTTGTTAGCAGTGGCTGTGATTTCCTTTCGGGGAGCTTCTTAAGCACCAGGTACATCATATCTAGACTGAATGTGTCTTTGCTCAAGGCGCCTGACACTTTCTTGGACGTCTTCGTGTAGCTCGTCATCCTCGTCAGGCTGTTCGTTTAATCTGTCTCGGCTTTGCATAGTATCAGCGAATAGTTCCGTCATCTCTGCATCCGCATAAACCAATCCTCATGCCCGCGCATAGGCGAAATCGAACTGCTCTCTGCATTTGCTAGGCTGATTGATTTACAACGTTTAGCTCTCTAAGTCTTCTTTTCCAAGATTCATCTCTATGCGCCTTGATTTGGGTCTTTAAGATGTGATTATATTGGTTCCATGGCACTATGTCCTCTTTTCTGCAGGTTCTTGCATATATGCGCCTTAGTATTCTGTTTGCTCGAATTATGTCTTTAATCTCATCAGAGAGATCGTCATGCCTTCGGCTGTTGGAGAGGTCTTCTATAGGAGTTATATTATTAAAATTCTGGATGGTATTATTTTTCAGGTTTTTTATTCTATCTGCCATTTATATTATCGGTAGCAGCGTAGTAGCACCAGCTCGAATTAGAGCCGTTGGACAGTTTTTAACTAGTGGAAGCTAGTACGAATTTTGTATGGCGTTCTTCCGGAAATGTTTCGGGTTTTTATTATTTTATAACTTGAGTTAGGCTCAAGGCTTTTATTGAAATATATTTTGCTGCTTCTTTATATTTAATTTAATAAGTTTTTTGAATTTGAAATGGTATAAAAAATACTCTAACAAGTTCTATAAACGTTTTTTTTTAAACAGCGAAAAATTTTATGTTCAAAATTTTATTACGAACATTTTCTTTAACGGTTTTCACCACTATTCAAACAATATGCTTTTGTTTTTAATGTTATAGAAAATGTTAAAATATCATTTAAAATACGCTAACGTTTAGTCCATTTAGACGTAAAACACCATTTTGCTTAAACGTTTGCTTGAGCATAGCTTCCTTTTTATAATAGCTACTAATTCTAATGACACATTTTAGAAATTTTATTATTTTGCTTAATTCTAAGCTTTAATACACTCTAATATTTATCGTTAATTTACGTTGTTAATTTTCATTAAACATAGGTAATGAATAGAAAAAAAATGTTTCTTTTAATGGTTCCGAAATACCCTATTTTTGACATTCACATTCTGCATTCTTCTACAGCTGATTTCTAATATTGTTATTGTTATAATAGTTCATTCAGTTTTTTCTGTTCAGAATATATTATTTGACCATTAGTTACATAATGCAGTGTATTTTATCCGGAAGTAGATCCCCATATATATGACTAAGTCTGTCTTATGACCGGAATAAGTCCTTATTAATGGAGCTTAAGTCTGATTAATGAAAGCTGGTAGTTTAGTATGTCTCCTGCATCTCTTTTGTTACGATATATACCGGAGTGTGTCCAGGCTTTTAAGTACAATCGCGGGAAATATTTTTTGCGTTTATAGACATCACTATAGGGAAAAATTGCAAATAAGAGGTATGCAAATACCATACTTAGTATTGAGTGTTTGTTCAGCTTTTCTGGATGCTAAGAGTTAAAAATTGCCAAGAATAAAGTGAAATAAAATTACTTTTATCAACTAGTGCTACCAAAAAACTGTGAGTAATCAATAGTTCTCTTATTTATTTTTCGCTATGAAAAAGCTCTTAAAGGTATAGCCTATTTCAGTTTAATCTCATTATTTTCATCGCCGTCCTTTATAAGAATCGGTAGTTTTTCTCGTGATTTTTGATCCCTGATCTTAATTTTGTTAACTTCAACTTGATTATTGCAGAATATCACAATCTTAAAATTTTTCAGAGCCAATGAAAAATAAAATACATGTAAATTTACACAATTCATGAATATATGATAGATAAACCTTTTTCATTATACGTATTTATATTGTTCAGTCCCAGCCAAAACTATAGGATAATCATTGAAAATTTTAATTATTTGCTTTTTAGAGTTATATCCTATTTTAGCTTAATCTTACTACTCATGCCTTCATTAATTTAGATTAGCTTTTCTTTTCTTTACTTTTTTTAGCAGAATATTGGAAGTATCATGCTGAATGAAGTATTTGTTTTTCTAAATAAGTATCGAGTATTTTAATCTTCGGTAAAGTGCAATTCAGAGCCGTTGAGTGATACATGCTCTATTTCAGTTTAATCTCATTATTTTCATCGCCGTCTTTAATATAGAAAAACTACTGTTTTCTCATGATTTTTGATCCCTGATCTTAATTTTGTTAACGGCAACTTGGAAATTGCAGAATAACACAATCTTAAAATATTTCATAGCCAATGAAAAATAAAATACATGTAAATTTACACAATTCATGAATATATGATAGATAAACCTTTTTCATTATACGTATTTATATTGTTCATAAGCTTATTAACCAGTACCAGCCAAAACTATATTTTAATTATTCGCTTTTTAAGGTTAGTTTGGGCTATTTTAGCTTAATCCTTCTACTCATACCTTCATTAATTTAGATCAGTTATTCTTTTCTTTGTTTTTTAGCAGAATCTTCGAAGTATCATGCTGAATGAAGTATTTGTTCTAAATAACTATCGAGTATTTTAATCTTCATTAAAGTGCAATTCAGAACAGTTGAGTGATACATGCTTGAAAGAACTAAATAGATATGATACTAAAGCGTCTTAGAGTAGTCGTTCACGTGCACGCTGACGTCACGCGGTGAGGTATTTTTAAAATTAATAGCGCGTTTCATTACAGAGAAGGTCATGTTATCGTGTAATTTAAATTAATTTTGAATGTTAGTGTTTTTCTTATTAATTGTATTGTAGTTCCAAGATTAAAATATACATTTATTTGGGTAATGTAAATAGATAGAAAATGTAAATATGTATCTACATGCATGGAAGAGTTGAATGTTTATGGATGTGTGAATGTGTATATTTACCGATTAGGACACCAGTTTCCTGACAACACGGAGGAGTTGTCTAGATATTGTAGGAGTTCTCTAGATAATGCTCTTGGAAAATATCTGGAACGTGTGGATTTTTAGATTGGAGATCAGTCACAGGATAAGTTACATGGATAAAGAAATACGTAACACAATTATTTATACATTGTTTACAATTTTCCCTTATTTCTGTTTTTAGGTAATAATATGAAGCATAGACGAAAGTGTGTATCCATGTTGCTGATGCAGTATGTTCAAAATAATTGAATCAATAAATAATTTTCAATTTTTGGTGAAATTATAAACAGTTTTTATGGGATAAGAAGCAAAATTTGAAATGAATTTGGACAAAAAGTTCGACAAAAGTGTTTTTAATCAATAACTTGAATTCGTTTAAAGTTGTGGAGTGAAAGGCGTTTCTATAAATTAAAAATATGAATCATGGGATATCAAACTAGTAAAATTGGTAGTAGTAGTGAGTATTAAACAGAAACAAAAAAACACATTTATTTTTGGCAACATGTAAATAAAAAAATATATGTGTAGTAGAGAATCGTATTTATGTTGGTATATATGCAGCTACCTATGTATTATAATCAAGATTATAATTTAAATTAAAAACTAAACTCTCGTTAACATAATAATTGCAGATAAGTAACAAAGTATTATATAATTTGTGTATAGAATGTGTGCGATTTAAGAATGTATACAAAGTATACTGTATACATCACCCAGATACAAAAAAGGTTTATTCAAAAAACGTTGCTATAAACACGTATAACATGCAAGTACCGCAACTGGTCGAGTGCCCACCGACTGACGTTGCTAGACCACGCCCAACTGCATAGTGTTATATCTTGTTTATTTCTTTCATGATATAAATGTAGTGTAATCTTACACAATACATGATTTGATTAGAGTAGACATTTTTCGATGTTCTCTAGAGCGGCCTGCCCAACATTGCCAACTGTAAGATCTATTGTGGCTCTCCCTCTTTTTAAAGTTCCTCATCTAGTTTTGAATGTCTGATTATAATCAACGCATTGATAATGACCCTTCAGTGTATCGCATTTGTTTGAAACACGTCCACATGATACCCTTAAAGTGGCATAGTAAGTAGGTTACAGTGTCCTTTTCTTCTTGGCTTAGTGTCAGCTGTAAGCTTTGTTGAGGAATTGCTTAGTTTGTCTCTGTTCTGTTTCGACACTATCATTTCTGAGACTCCGTTGCTATCCATTTCGTAAGGAATGCCTTAATAGTATACCTGACTACCCCAAAAAATTATTTCTAGCCTCATCAACACAATACATGAACATAAAACACCCTTTTCCATTGTACGTATTTATTTAGTTTTAAATAGTAAATCATAAATATAAGTATACTTAAATTTAGGTATTCTAAAAGGAAATCTGTATTTCTAATTATAATATTACATACGCTTTTATGCACCAATTATTTCTTGATTATTGCTTATAACGGTCACTACTTTCAACTTGATTAATCACCTTGAAAATTCGTTAAATTAACCTTTGTTTTGAATGTGTCAATATCAGTATGAAATTAATATACGTTGATATTCAAAACAGTGATTAATTTAGCAGCAACTAATCGAAGTTCAAAGTAGTGGCCCGAATATCTAAGACATTTTAATAGATTTTGAGCTGCTTATTTGCTCTAAGCTTGCTCGTCTTTGCAGTGTTATTCTGCAGAAATGGAATTTTTGCAACTATTTTCGTGGAGTATATAATTTCACTTTAAAAAAATCGTCTGACTTTGTATCTACGAATTATAAAATGGCACTCTGCATTAGGTGAATGTTAACTTTAAGCTTATTTGCTATATAAAATAATACAATAATTGCACTTAGGATTGGGTATCCAGACGGGTGCGCACGCAAACATCTTTTAAATCGTTTGCATGCCTTTGGTTAGCTTGGGTTAGTTTTGTTTGATTGCCATGTATGAAGTAAAATATTAGACATTCTAAAATAGTAGACTTTAGTCCAATAACGGGGTACTGTAACCGAGAAGCAAATCAAGTAGAAGATTTGAATTTTTTATCTCGTATATATTGTCGAAAGTATGCCGAAACCAAGTTTTCAACCTTCTGCATCCTTGGCGCAACTAACTGTAACCATAAAAACTCAAAATGTTGGCCCTTTTTCCGCATAATCCCTTGTTTGATCAACATGAAGGTTTACAGATGAAGCTAACTTCTCCAGAAACGATATCAGATATTTCCACAACAAACATATTTGGGCCGGCAAAACCCTCATGTGTACAGGGTGGCTCGAATTCGTGTCTATGTATGGAGAACTCGAAAACCGTAAGAGATACAGTGTCGGTCAAATTAAGGCAAAATTGCGCATTTAGGTGCCTAACAATATGCCGTTTAGAAACTTTTCAAATTCCGAGTATTTACGGAGATATCCGGGAAAAAACGAAATTTTCAAAAATCGTTTTATTTTTTTCCTGGGCTTATTTAAAAACGGATTTCAAATCTAATTGCACTTTTGCATTGCCACTTTTTCCGCTCTATCCAATGATGATATCCAGTCTGAAATCCGACGTTTCGTCTTCAAGGGATCATCATCAACTTTCTTTTTTTAAATGCGAACTTTAATTTTTTTTATCGTTTTTCAGATGGTAATGGCGTTATTAATATGATTATGTGTTTTTATTTTTTTTTTATTTTTTTTTTATTTTTTTTTTTTATTTTTATTATTTTTTTATTATTTTTATTTTATATATTTTGCTGTGGCGTAATTTTAAATAATTTAAGGTAGGTGCTTTTGAAATTTTCATATCCTATAAAAATATTTTATTTGTTTTTTATATTAAGTGGAGCCCGTATTAAAAATAAAAAATAGTAAAATTATTTTTTACGAGAATATGGCCATGAACTATTAGTAAAACAAGTTGCTTAGTGCAAAGATAAGATATTTTCAACTTTTAACCAATTAAAATATTTATTTAATAGAGAACATCAACAATTTATAATCATACCACGTGATAGTATTTTTTTATTATTTATAAGCAAAATTCCAATAGGTTTTTTTCCATCAAAGTACCTATAGTATCACGTAGTATGATTAAAAAATTGTTGATGTTCTCTATTAAATACATTTTTTTAATAATTGGTTAAAAGTTGAGAATATTTTATCTTTGCAGTAAGCAACTTGTTTGAGTAATAGTTCATAGCCATATTCTCGTAAGAAATAATTTTACTATTTTTTATTTTTAATACGCTCCAATTTTTCATGCACTTAATACAAAAAACAAAATAAAATATTTTTATAGAATATAAAAATTTCAAAAGTACCTACCTTAAATTATTTAAAATTACGCCAAAGCAAAATATATAATTAAAAAAATAATAATAAAAATTAAAAAAAAAATAAAAAAGAAATTAAAAAAATAAAAACACATAATCATATTAATAACGCCAATTCCATCTGAAAAACGATAAAAAAAATTTAAGTTCGTATTTAAAAAAAGAAAGTTAATGATGATCCCTTGAAGACGAAACGTCGGATTTCAAACTGGATATCATCATTGGATAGAGCGGAAAAAGTGGCAATGCAAAAGTGCAATTCAATTTGAAATCCGTTTTTAACTAAGCCCAGGAAAAAAATAAAACGATTTTTCAAAATTTCGGTTTTTTTCGTATATCTCCGGAAATACTCGGAATTTTTAAACTTTCTAAACGGCATATTGTTAGGCACCTAAATGCGCAATTTTGCCTTAATTTGACCGACACTGTATCTCTTACGGTTTTCGAGTTCCCCATACATAGACACGAATTCGAGCCACCCTGTACACGTATCTAGCTGCAAAAATTTATACATTAAATATACAATATACTTAATATATTAAAATATGCAGGGACCACAAGTCATTTACTTTACTAAGTTGGCTTAAATCCAACTTAGAGATAAAATGAGAAATTTTCCAGATTTTTGATAAAACTATAGCTCGCTTAGTTTTCAATTTAGGAAAAAACTTTTCATATGAAAGTTGTTTGGCTTATTATTTCCTTTCAAATTGAATATTAAGTAGTTTTTTCTGCGACATAGACAAAAGAAGTTTGAGCTGAAAATCCAGAAAATGCCAAAATTTTTAGGTTTTTTGGTTACAGTTAGTTGCGCCAAGGGTGCAGGAAGGAGGTCGAAAACTTGATTTCGACATACTTTCGACAATATATATACAAGATTAAAGAAATAAATCTTCTAGCTGATTTGCTTCGAGGTTGACACCCATTTTACGACGCGGTCCAATTATCAATAGGCCTTTTAACGACTGATCACTAGAGGCGAGGTTTGACTATTACTATGTAATGTTTTTTCTATCAAACCATATTTAAAGAGCGTACCAAAATATTTTAAATTGTAATCATTTTCTTTAAAGTCGAAAATTATTACAATAAATCATTGCTATTATTTTCATGTTGTAGCAGATTTGATAGAGACTTAATGTTATTTTCTCCAAGTGCATTATGTTTTACTCTTTTTTAAAGTATATTTAATTCTGACCCATTATTTTCATTCTATGGCCGGACCCATTATAAGAAGTACGTCTTCTTGGAAACTTTCGCTTTTCTTCTTGAATTTCTTTAGCTCTTCTTTATAGTTGTTTATTTTTCTCTGACTAAAAGGATTAGTTAAGTTAATCAAGTCAGTTGGAATACATGAAGTTTAGTTCGATGAGGCTTCAACCTACGTAACTATTCGAATAAAATATTTTCTTTATTATCTTAGTTTTCGTAAAAAGTTACCATTTATCGAATGGAGAAATCTCATTATATCAGTAATAGCGATAATAATATCGCATTGTTTTGCTTTTGCTTCTCAAAACAGGCGTTTGTGGTAAAGTACCATCCTCCCCTCTCCCTATAATAAGATTATCGAATCTCACTAGTTAAATATATTGCAATATCTAACGCTATCTAGCGTTCTCATTTTTCATTTGGATATTAAGAGTGACTATATCAATATTTACCTCTGCAAAAGAGGCTGAGGGTTATTTTTTGTTCTGTGGTATAGTACAGAAAGTCAAACATGATCCTCTCACAGATATATTAAGGACAGTATTAACTATTAAAATGTAATTATTTATACATATTTGCGCCTAAAGCGAACATAAAACTCTAACTTATATTTGACGCTGCATATTGAATAAAATAGGGATCGGCTATAGGTTTAATATTCCAAAGGGATACGCGTCATCGACAAGCACCTACGAGAAGTTTGGATTTGGTATTATAGAGACGCCACTATTTGCATATAAGGCGACTAAGTGCTTTATAGAAAATCCTAATATTTTACTAATTTAATGATGATAGATATTTCGCAGATAAATAGGTATTGTAGGCAAAAGCTCCCTACTTATTATATTATTTTCTATTTCAACCCCATTTACTTCGTCAGAAACAATTGCTAGAACCATATTTAGCAACTAGCATTGTGCTTATTATTTTGGTAATGTGTGAAGAATACCTGCCGAGATTTCAGGATATTAGAGCTTAAACAGCTATATTTTCATGTCGACCAATAATAATATATTTGAGATAAACCCTAATGCAACTAACCCAACTCAATGCAAATATTGATTAATTTTATGGACTTTCAATAACGACTGGGAACCTGCGCAAATATACAATGATACATGTTTTAAGTGATACCTTATAGTTTATTTCTATCTAAAAGCATTGATAAATACGTACATAATATGAAACATATAACAAAGTACAAATTTATTAAAATATATTTCATAAAGTTTACACTAGCACACAAGTGAAGTAACACTCACTTTGGGTTTGTTAGTAGATAAATAACATGAACACGAACACAATTAAATTTAAAATGGAGAAATGTACTGACGAAATTAAATAAAATACTTAATAATTATGTTAGTTATTTTTTTAAATAATCTAGGTATTATTTATTTAAAAGTCACTATTTCAGATAATATCTCAGTACTCGTGAGACTCAACAAAGATCCATTTTACCCGTCAAAACCAGATGGATTATTATCAGAACGTAGTTAGTGGTAATTGAAAAGGCAACACGATTTAATTTTTTTTATAGGCTGAATCGTTTACCTTCGGGCCAAGATAAATATTTTTTTCTTCAAACGTCAGTAAATCCGTCATTACTCGACTGTGTAGGCGGCCGTGAAGTTTCGTTTTTCCTCCGCCGGAGCTTTACTTTTCACTTTTCCGCCGGCGGAGGTAAAAGTGTTGTCATAGCAACATAGATACAATACAAACAGACAACAAAATAAGCGTCAACAACTCAAGATTTATTAAACTACAATTTGTATTTATCACTCAATTTGTGACTGCATTTCTAAAAATCACTAATTTAGGAACAAATTGGTTATTATTTAATCGAACTTACTCAATATCTGCTTATCAATACGGAATTAAAACGCAATCGGAGACCCAATCTTAAAAAATAATTATTGTTGACAGTGTCCACTGACAGCTTTATGTTACATTCACCGACACCGGTCTAAGCAAGGCCATCTACGACCGTGGTCTAAGCCGCCTTGCGAACCCACTTATCTTTAATAATAATTAGATATTATTACTATTAAAAAGAGACTTTTTGCATTAATTTGTCGACATTTGAAGAAAAAACAGCATATTTTATTTGGAGGAAAAGTTACTTTTCATGGCTTGCTCTCTATTACCAGCCTCACTCCGTTCGGCTGTTAAACACGAGCGCGCAATGAAAAGTATTACTTTTCCTCCATATAAAATAATATACTATAATCCACTCCACACCAATTTATTTCAGACAGGAGGTCTCTCAATTGGGCCTGTAGTCATTCATCACAGACCTGTGAGTGGTAACATTTCATTTTTTCTTCGAATTGGCTATTAGCAAACCACCGCCGAACATCGATTTCTGCGTTCATTTGCTATTCGTAAATATAACTTCCCCTGATAAAATATAAAGCACTTAAATCAAGTTCAACGACTACCTGGGGAATTTTTCAGTCGATTCGATATTGCTACGAAAGAAACAGCAGCAAATTTACCGGATATGAATGGATTTTGAAATATGATTATTGTTCGTTTAATTATATAGAGTTGGGTATCTCCAAGACATCCGATTTAATTTTAGGGTAGTTAAAATTTGCGAAATAATAAAGCATGTTAGGTTATAATATTATGTCCTATAGGACTTACGTAAAGTAGAGCGGTGCAGATAAAAAGGATTTCTCATAATAGAGAACTGTGGCCACTATTAGAGGCAATTTCTTCTGTAGCGTGTAAATTCTAAGCAACTAACACAGTCGAATTCGTGAACGGCCCTGTAAGATAAATAAGTGCCCTTGTTGGTAGCGCTGTCAAACAAATTTCCGAAAAATTTCTGGTGCCATTTAGAACTTTCCTTAATTGTTTAAATGAGATGAAAAGGTTATTGGAAAAAGTAAGTCTAATCACGCTAATAATGTAAATAAATGCGAATTTTGGAAGAAAATCATATTATATGTAGGAGAGCTCTTTCGGCCTCGGACTATCATCAGTGCTACCTGTGAGTAAGGAAAACCTTTCAGATAAAGTGGGAAATTAAATTTCTGATTTTTGAAGTGAAAACTTCTTTAGGCGCGCTCTGCACTTTTTTTTGTGGGGGTTGAATGATACTGAGTCGTCACGTAACGTCGTCACGTAACGTAACGCGGCATGTTCCCGTATAGGCAGAAGGCTGAAATTTTCAGGGGATGTAGCCGGGGTAAAAAGTAAATCCTGGACGAGCACGGGGCGCCATACCTCCCCCCCGTTTGGGCAGGGATGCGGGAGGAAAAACTTAAATAATTGATTTCGGGAGAACGAGAGATGTACGGGGTCGAAATTTTTATGGTATGAGCGCCCCATGGGGGACCACCTTAAACTATATGGGGGGGGCACTAATTTAAGGGAGGATTTTGGAGGGAAAACCGTTTTTCGACCATATCTGTGCAACGAAGGCTCGGTTCGAAATTCTGACAAACGATGACCCCGCTTTGCACTTGTTTCTATTAGTCCGAGAGGCGACCGTCATAATAGTGAGGAGTCTGAATTGTCAGTATTTTGTATGAAAAAAAAATTGATTAGTTGGGCCGAGGTTGGCCTTGACCAGTAATTAGTTATTCAGTTCGCATCATATGGGAAACTTTTTTATTATTGATTTCACAGAAAAACGTTGATGCTTAGAAAAAAACTAATTTTGACGCTGCTAAATAAGGATAAGTTATACAGGGTACTTAAAAAATACAAAACTTATGGTTAAAAAAACAAAAATTTTGGAATATCGGAAATCTTTCTACAAAAAAAATAATGCTTTTATTAAGATAAAAATAAAAGTCAAGTACTGTTTTTTTCCAAAAGTGCATCGTTGCTGAAAAAATAAGAACACATTTAAGAAAAAAGAAGGTTTTTTTTTTTCAATAATTGTCACGAATTTTTCTCGGCAACAGTGCAATTTTGGAAAAAATGGTGTTTGACTTTTATTTTTGTCTTAACAAGAGCTTTACTTTTCCTGTAGAACGTTTCCAATATTTAAAATTTTTTATTTTTTAATTTCATTTTTTGTATTTTTTAAGTACCCTGTATAACTTATCTTTATTTTAACATTGTCAAAGTCAGTTTTTTTCCAAGCTCCAACTTTTATCAAGAATAAAGTTTTCTGAGAAATCAGTAATAAAAAAGTTTCCCGTATGATGCGAGCTTTTTGAAACACTACAAGGTGATTCACTGGCGATGGTAGATTAGACATATCTGGAGATTTACTAAACGGATCGTTCTGAAAATATGGTCGTGTACGTACATAAACGAATATGCTCTACCTTGCTAAAATATTTTCGACAGTGCATTGTTGCCGCTTCTACTAAAAAGTATTAGCAACTGTCAAATTTTAAATGGAACACCCTATATATTATTGCATATTTGGATTTTGCGGAGAATTCTAGACATATTTCGTAAATAGTTCTATACCTATCTGTTAATGTTTTTGAAATATTGACATTTGAAAATCGACAATTTACCAAGTTTGACAACCTGTAAAATCTAAACGGCTAAAAATATAGCAAAATGGCTTGCACTTATCTATCTTAGTTTTTCATAAGCTATCGTTTGACACTAAATTGTCTAACGTTGTTTAACCAGAGGTTAATTTTAACTGGGATTTCTTAACCTCTGGTTTAATAAAAATTTAGTGTCAAACGATAGCTTATAAATAACCAAGATAGGAAAGTGCAAACCATTTTGCTCTATCTTTAGCCGTTTAGATTTTCCAGGCTGTCAAACTTGGTAAATGGTCGATTTTCAACTGGCAATGTTTCAAAAACAGTAACAGATAGGTATAAGACATTATTTATGAAATATGTCTAGAAGTCTCCGCAAAATCCAAATATGCCATAATATGCGGATGTATATAGGGTGTTTCATTTAAAATTTGACAGTTGCTACTATTCGTAGTAGAAGCGGCAACGCTGCACTGTCGAAAATATTTTAGCATAGTAGAGCATATTCGTTTAGAATTCAGAATGATCCGTTCAGTGGCTCCCAAAAACGTCTAACCTACCATCGACCGTGAATCACCATATATAGTGTCTTTCAAAAGGTTCGCATCATACGGGAAACTTTTTTATTGATTTCTCAGAAAACTTTATTCTAGATAAAGGTTGGTGCTTAGAAAAAAAAACTAACTTTGACAATGCTAAATTAAAGATGTTATACAGGGTACTTAAAAATACAATAATTGAATTTAAAATTACAAAAATTTTGGACTATCGGAAAACGTTCTACAAGAGAAATAAAGCTCTTATTAAGATAAGGATAAAAGTCAAATATCATTTCTTCCAAAAGTGCACTCTTCCTGAGAAAATTCATGACAATTCATTAATTGTCATGGGGTTTCAATAAAAAAACCTCTCTTTCTTAATTTTGTTCTTATTTTTTTCAGCAACGATGCACTTTTGAAAAAAATAATATTTGACTTTTATTTTTATCTTAATAAAAGCCTTATTTTTTTCTGTAGAAAGTTTTTCGATATTCCAAAATTTTTGTTTTTTTTTTTACCTTAATTTTTGTATTTTTAAGTACCCTGTATCCTTAAATTAGCAACGTCAAAATTAGTTTTTTTCTAAGCATCAACTTTTGTCAAGAATAGAATTTCCTGTGAAATCAATAATAAAAAAGTTTCCCATATGATGCGAACTTTTTGAAAGAGCCTGTATAATTAATTACTGGTCAAGGCCAGCCTCGGCCGACCAACGGTTTCTTATTCGGCTCAACTAAACAATATTTTTTATCATGCAATATCCTGTCAGTTCAGACACCACACTATTATGACGGTCGCCTCTCGGACTGTATCGTGTGGTCTTAAGCAGATACAACATTTTTTTGGATAGCAAATATTATTTAGTAAGAAATGTATTTCACTTAAATTATTAGAATTAAAACTGAAAAAGTTTAGTTAGGTTAGGTTACTTCCTCATCAGGTACAGGTACAAGAGTCACAACAAAGGAGACGACTAATCAGTATACACACTTGGTAAAAACGTTTAAAAACTAACAAACGCAGTTTAAAAATGAAGATGGCTCCTGTTTCCGTTTAGGGTAAACATTTGTTGTTTCACCACATGTGAAGTTTAACACAAATCCCAATTAAACGACATACGTTTAACATCAAAATATTTTATGAAAAAATGTTTGCATTGCGCTATGATGGAGATATTTGCTTAAGGCTAGAGTAAATATCGTTGTGAATAATTGTGTGAATTTGATAAATCTTTGTATCGGTTATCTTTCTGATGGGATAGAGCATTGGGATGCAAGTGGATGTCATTATTTAAATGAAAGAAAATCGCAATGTAGAGAAAAATTTTTACCTTTGCAATCATTCTTCTTAATCTGAAAACTGCAAAAAAAAACTGTCTAAAATTTGAATTGAAAACAAGAGGGTCTGGTTTTACTGATCCAGGCTATCTACACCGGACATTGTTGCGTTATACAATTCATTTATTTCTGGAAGATAGTAGAATAACCGATCTATATTTTTTAGGAACATACGATACAGGGCCGTAGCCAGGATTGTTTTTCGGGAGGGGTTTTTAGTGGCGGTTCGTGATTTTATAAAGCGGTAGTGCGTTAGGTAAAAAGCTAACCGCAGGTTTCCACGCCGAACGTGGAAAGTTTTTAGGGTGCCACGCCCAATTTTTACCCAAAATTCGTTAAAATCGTTTTAAAAACATGAATTCGTATGTACTTATCGATTCCAGAAGAGTAAACCATTAAAGCAGTTTATTGTAACTACAAATCAATAAAGTTAAAAAAAAATCATGAGAAGTTCGAAAACGTTAAAAAATATCGTGGTTGGATGTCAAAAAAGGGTTACTACTGTACATCTTTTTGTCGGTGGTTAGCACCTCGACTTTGCCGTTTCCTAGGTTTTACAGCAAAATTCCATTCGCATGTTTTTGGCCACAATACATTTTTCATTATTTTTTCATCACACATCATACACACGCACTTTCATTTTATGTTTATAAAAACGTCAAGAAAACGAAAAACACCGTGTTGAAATATCGGTGATGTCGCAGACATCACTGCAAGAAGAGAACTTTTTCAATTTCTTGCAAATTGTGTTCTCTGCATATTTCAAACATACATTGTAACAAACGCGCGAATCACAATCACTTATACTTGATGTTTATCTAGAACCGAATTAATATTTCTACTATAACCAGTAGATTATGCAGTTCTAAAAACACCCCTTATTTGTTTGTTAACCGAATAACTCTTACAATTATGTCCATGAAGAGGAAGCTATTATATGGGACACGTACCCATATAATTTTAATGTGTATACTTTTTGAGGCAACCAACCGATTTTGCTTAACTGTTTCATTATGAATGTTTATTTGATCTGATAAGCCTGATAATATTTAAGAAAAATTTTTGTAATAAGCGATAACTAAGCGCGGCGCGGGGTAGCGCAATTTTTTTTTCAATTTATTTTAGTCCTGCAGCAGGCTACCAAAAAGGTATACACTGTTGACCGGTCGACCGCGGTTGACGTTTTGGCTAACCCTGTTTTACTAAAACAGAGTTTTATCCACAATACCGAAACAGAATATTTGCACTCGACGCGCGTTTCGCTAACCATGTTAGCATCATCAGGAGATGATTAAAACTGGTTTTAATCATCTCCTGATGATGCTAACATGGTTAGCGAAACGCGCGTCGAGTGCAAATATTCTGTTTCGGTATTGTGGATAAAACTCTGTTTTAGTGCATGTTGCCGAAGGTTCCAAACCCCAACGTAACCCTGTTTTAGATAATAGAATTATCTGAAGTTTCGGATATTTGGGGGGGTGTTTGACTACCCCAAACACCCCCCCCCCCCCCCCCCCCCCACCCTAAATACGGCCCTGATACGATACCATTGTAAGATCTCTCGTGAACCCAAAAATCGAAGTATTTGCTTTTCATTGTTTTCTCGGTAGAAACTGAGGTGGTACTTCTCTTTTATTTTTTGAACTGGTCCTACATAAGTCAGTCCTCTAGATTTCAGCTCACCTATTAGTTCAATTGATGTGAATCAGTTGTCATCTGTTACGTTCAGATAAGTATTTTCAACATGTTTCACTAAATTTAGGTCACCTAGGGGAGGAACGCTAAGATTTCTGTGTCGTTTCTTTTACTCTTTCCATCAGTATATACAAAAGCAGTCAGGATATCATGCATGGCTTTTGGGTTTACATAGGCACTTGTTTTACAGGTTTGCTTTTACATTCTTAAACTACATCTACCTCTAAATGCAGCTCACATGTGTATTTTCCTGACCATTATTCACCAACATATTGAAAATTTCTGATACTGCCGTTAATTTGTCACCCTCATTGATTCTGTCCCATCTACTTGCAACGTAGTCGAATCTTATTGCATTCAGAAGAAATGAAAATCGCTTTTGAGACATGGTAGCCCGGAAAATTGGTCTTTCAGTACTATCAGTTGAGAATAAATGAGGCTGTATCTTCTCGGCCTGATTTAAAAAGTCCCGCTAAGTACAATAGTCCTAGAGAGGCTTTCAAATCGGCTAGCCCCCAATGGTCAACAAATGATTGATAGTTGGATGAGAGTTCTGTTATCTTTGTGTTAGTATGTTCCAATATAATGACTACAATATCATCTGTGAAAAGTAGTTGGCAAACTTTGTCAGGCGTAGACGGTTTTCTTATTTGAGCAAGATCTTTGAATCTTGGTAAGTGCATCACTAAATTGCGAGCTGGCCTACGTACAATCTTTTTTGGAGCTTTTTGACCATTTATTCGGTTTACCTTATCAGAATCGCCAACAATTTCCTTCTGGATCTCCAATTCTATTTCCAAATCTGAATCATGTAGACTATGTTCACTTTCACTGTTCGAAAGGTATCACTTACATTCGCACCAAGTTAATTTAGTTCTTTTTCTGTTAAATCCTTACGCAACATCGTCACTACAAAAGAATACCTAAATGCTATGCTTGTTATACACGTAAATAATTCGATAACGATAGATATTTCTCGAACGTGAAATTAGTGACAACTAATCAACGAGGTGCTTGCTGCGCTTTGTCAAGTATTGATAAATTACAGCCGATAATCGAGGTCTGGTTTGATAAGAATTAAACAAATATTTCAATCTTCCGCATAGTGCCATGCAAGCAGTTTTTCATGAAAAATTTTCATATTAAACGTATGTAGTAAATTGAGATTTGTCTGAGCTTTTAACCTTAACATGTGATGATTCAACAAATGTTCTCCCTAATAATTTTTAACTTGTGTTTGTTAATTTTTAAACGTTTTCATCTAAGTATGTATACTGATTTGTCCTCTGTGTTATGACTCCTGTGCTATTACCAGACGACTATAAAGTAACCTATCCCAACTAAACTTTGTCAGTTTTAATTAACATAATTTAATTCAGGTTTTCCTTACTTGCAGGTAGCACTGATGATGGCCTAGGGCCGAATGCGTACTGATACATAAAATTAAATTCTACGCACAAAATGCAAAGTTTCCTCTCCACTATATCACAACTAGTTTATATATTTTTGTCATATAATCAACTAAAACATATATTATGTATATGTTTTATAAAGAAATACAGAATATGTAATCCAAAACATATTATATGCTACACGAGAATAAAGTTCAGAAAGTAAGGAATAGACATTTTATTCTAGGTTTAAAACCAAAAATTATGGTATACATTAAAAAAAATTGACAGGTCGCTTTATATACGTTCAGACTTACGATCTTTGTATTAAACAGTGGATTAAAAACTGTGTTTTTTCGCATCTACTACAAAAAAATAAAGCATAGAAAATTGTACTCACTAGCTTGCGTTCAGCATGACTAATTATTATGATTATTATTCGTGAAAATTATAAATTATTATATATTCTTATAGCTTATAATTTATGTTAATATTGCCATTAGTGAGCAGAACTAAATCGCAATAGTTGACGAAAATGTAAAAAGTAAACCGTCACGTGGAACCGATAAGGCTGAGGCATCATCTTAAGATGTATACGTTTCCGATGCCTAAATTACAGAATAGGGCTGATATAAAATGGGTCGAAATAGGTAAAAATAATTTTAAAATAAACAGTTTTTACATTTAATAGTATATTATATGCCTAGGTTGAGAAGTAAGCCATTATTTACCGAGCACTTTTATATCCTGAGGCGCAGAGAGCCGAAGGATATAATGTGGGAGGTTAATAATGGCCTTCTCAACCGAGGTATATATAGAATTTTTTTTACTACTAACACTGATATATTACCATATTTGAATCGATTTGATTTTTATATTAGTCATTTTCTACTTATTTTTCAAATAGTTCGAAATATCAAGTAGCCTGGAAGTTCAGTTGTCTAACTGACAGATATCGTAACAAGAAGCGTTTTTTCGCGAGCTAACTACAATTAACCACGGCATACTAGCGGATACTACTTTGTTTTCACGAGGATTAATTTAATTGTGGTAAGTGAGGGGAAGTTTCGTGACGTCACTATTACATCATCATTTTTCAACTACGGCTTACTACAACTTACATACGTGACGAGGTGTGGTACTCGAGGTTTGATGGAGTCATGGCCGACTAATTTTGAAACGTTAAACATGTGAAATGTTTGTTTTTCCATTCTGAACAAGTTTGTAAATTATACGTTCATGAAATTCTTCTATAGAAGCCTCATACGCATCGGAATTCCTACACAAATGTGCCCCAAATGGGATTTGGGCAGCATAAAGTAAAATTCATCGGAAAAAATACCATTAGTTTGCTTATCTCCAGAGGCCACCATTCTGTCATTAAAAATATGAGTAAACGTTCTGCACTGATCAAACTGATCATTTTCAAATAAATATGCAAAATATCTATATTCTTTTCTAGCAATGCAAGATCTAACTACGGTATTTTGGCGAAGACAGAAGCAGACAGTACAATTTGTGGTGGGGTGCCCGCTTGGCACTTACTTCAGTATTACTTGTAGTTAACCGTGGCTACTCGCCAAAAAACGCTAATAATCTCCTGACAGCTCCATACATACAAAGTACCTTCTTTCCATCTAAATTTTGACAAAATCGCATTATTAATAAGAATATTATGGGGAGTCATGAAAAGTGAGTCATACTGTATATATCCTTTTTACTAAAAGCACTGATACAATCCTTATCATTATTTGAATTGATTAGATTTTGAAATTAATCATTTCCTACTCATTTTTCAAATAATCCGAAATCACAACTAGTTGTCAAACTAACAAGTTTGACATTTTGACATTTTCCGTTTCCGTTTCATTATTGACCTAGGTTTTTTTAATATTATTATTTACCTAGGGTGAGAAATGTTACTTCTCA